>JYDV01000005.1:795861-908979 GCA_001447645.1 Trichinella pseudospiralis | reverse complement strand
TGCATTTTACTGTAGTTTTTGTATAATGTCTATCAAATTTTACTTTCAAAAACTGTTCTTTTTCAGCATCGACTATTCGATGAGAGCCTTAGACTATTCGATGAGAGACATTAGAGCCTTGTAAGCGTTGGGTAAGAATCCTTCATCTCCAGAGTTGACAGTGTTAGAAGTCTTATTGGAGATATTCAAGCTGAAAACGCATTCGAAAACAAATAAGAGGTGGGAGACCCTTATCTTTTCTAAACTTTGGAAAGCAAGAAATTTATATTATTTCTTACAATTCTTGCAAGACGGAATAAGGTTGCAAGATTCCGTCAGCATGAGTGACCGTGAGCCATCATCAGACGTCACTGTTAGAATGAAGAGTCCACCTCGAAAGAAATTACTCTCTGTAGCCGCTATTCATGCTGAGACCAGATCAACGGAAAGCTTCGTGATGTTTAGAGAACGCTGTCGAGTAATTGAGTTTCCCAAATTCCTAGCGGAGAAGACACAAGATTGATGGAGCATAGCGGCCAGCAAAAACTAGTGTTTCCGTTGTCTTCAAAGAGGTCACACGGGAAATAGGTTCCCAGAAGACAAACGGTGTGAATGTCCATCTTGTGGGAAGACGCACCACAAACTGCTCCACGGAGACCAGGCATTACGCCTATCCAGAGCTGGCGAAACGTCGTCTGTGAAGCCGACAATTGAGAAAGATGAAGGTGTTTTGAGCAGCCGAACACTTTTGGGAAGAACAGCGTCAGAGAAGGGCTGTTGCAGGCAGCACGTGCTATCTTGCAATCCGAAGATGGAAATCAGTTCCTTGTTACCTGCCTTTTTATTCCGGTTGCCAATGATCACTTATTAGAAAGGATCTGGCGGAATCGTTGCGGTTGAGAAGTACAACGGAACGATTGATGTTGATGAGGCTAGGAGAAACGTACAGTAAGTATGAGAAGCTGCGTTGTGTAAACTTTTGCCTAAAGGGTATCTACGGAGGCAAAGACAGTCATCCCATCGAAGCACTCTGCGTCCCGAGAATAACAACGGTAGACGCAAACCCATCAGCAGCAAACTGGGAGGACTACACGGACTGAAGCTGGCAGACATTTTTCTGAGAGAACGAACGGGAATTGATGTACTTATAGGCATAGACTTTTATAACTGCTTGCTATTCAAAGAGAGAATAGTGGGTGGAGACGCCTTACCCGAAGCCGTTAACTCACCGTTCGGGTGGATCTTGTCAGGCAACATTCCGGGAGACAACGTAAGTGGAAAATGCATTACACTTCTAGTAAAGACAGAAAATGAGTACAGCGAAGATGGTCTTAGATGATTTTGGGACTTAGAGGTTATTGGTGTGGCGGATGGTAAGGGGAAGGAAGACCCTTCTGCCTCTCGTCTCATTAAAACTTTCGAAGAGTCCTTAGAATATAGCCATGGACGCTACACTGTCAAGCTACCTTGGTCTTGGAAGCCAGGATTCCCGAATCTACCAAACAATTACGCGCACGCGTTGCAACGTTTCTTTAAACCAGAAGCCAGTCTATTGAAGGAGCCCTTAAAGTCAGCAATGTATTCTAACACGTTGATAGAGTACATAACTGATGGTATAATAGAAAAAATCGAGAACGTACATGGCGATGAAGGAAGAACCTGGTACTTACCACACCACATGGTGTTCAGAACCGACCAGACTTCGACGAAAGGTCAAATAGTATTCAATGCTTCAGCCCATTTCGGGCGAACATCCTTGAATAGACAATTAGAATCAGGGCCATCCTTGCAGAGTGATTTGATCAGAATTCTGCTACGATTTCGAATTCATCGCGTTGGGGTGCAAGCGGACGTCTCCCGAATGTTTCTTCAAATAGGATTACATAAGGAGGATCAGGACGTAACCTGATTCCTGTGGAAGGAACCTAATGACCCATCTCCGCGGACGTTTTGCTTCAGGAGAATTTGTTTTGGCTTGACGAGTTCTCCCTTTCTAGCCTTAGCAGTGATGCAACATCACGCCAGATTGTACAAGAGCAAGTGGCCCAAGGCGGCCAAAGAAGTGCTAAAAAATATATATGTAGATGACCTGTTGTTTTCACTCGACGATCGAACGGAAACGATGGAATGTGTAAAAGAGCTGAAAAAGCTTATGGAGACTGCAGGATTTTACTCAACAAAGTGATTAAGCAACGAACCCTCAGTCTTGCGATCGCTCCCGGAAGAAGACGTAGTGTCAAAGAGTAAAGCAAAAATGGCACTAGGGATCGTATGGGACAGCAAAGAAGACATAATCACCTTCCCAGTCGTCTCTGTAGCAAGACTAGATCAACAGATGACAAAGAGAGGAATGTTGAGCGTGATTATGGGGATTTTCGACTCGTTGGGATATCTGTTACCGTTCTTGGTCAAAGCCAAGCGCATGTTACAAGTACTGTGGCGTAAAGGAATCGATTGGGATACTCCCCTTCCGCAGAATATGCTGAAAGACTGTCGAAATTGGATAGCTGAAATCCCATCGATATCAGAAATAAGGCTACCCAGGTGCTGGTTGCCAGCTGGAACTGACTGCATCAAAGAGGTAGAGTTACATGGGTACAGAGATGTATCAGAGATGGCATACAGAAGTGCGGTCTATCTGAGAGTCGGGTGAGACAGTCGTGAAGTTGGTGATGAGTAAGACCAGGATAGCACCAGTCAAAAGAGTTACTGTACCGCGGCTGAAGCTGATGGCAGCTTTGATCACGGCCAGACTTATCTCCTTCATGAAGACCAGTCTAGAGATGAAATTTAGTAAGGTTGTCTGTTGGACAGATAGCCAAATAGCACTTCGATGGATTCAAGGGGACAGCTATAGGTGGAAGCCCTTTGTGGGAAATAGAGTAGAATCCATTCTAGAGCTGACGGATGCGCAGTGGTGGAGACACTGTCCCACTACCGACAACCCCGCTGATATCTTGACCAGAGGATGTCGTATGAAGGACCTGGTAAGCAATAATTTGTGGTGGCACGGTCCGCATTGGCTAACAAAATGTGAAGATGATTGGCCTACGACAAAGCTTGAATTAGCCATAGATAGAAACCCAGAATTCCAAGCAGAAGTTCGGAAATCAGCTCGTGAGTTACACACGCAAACCAAATCCGAACCAGTTTTAGATCCTCAGAAATATAGTAGTCTGATGAAACTGTTTAACGTTACAGCTTATGTGTTTTGTTTTATTATGAATTGCAAAGCAGTTCCGGAAGAGCGGAAGACAACGCCGCTCGACGTGTGAGAAATCGACCAGGCGGAAAAATTCTGGTTGAAAGCCTTACAGAACGAGGAATTCCAGGAAGATTTGGAATCACTCAAACAAGAGAAAAAACTGCCAAAAAGCAGTAGATTATGGCCATTGAACCGGTACGTTGATGACAACGGAATACTTCGAGTTGGTGGACGTTAACGACACTCTGACCTACTGTTCCGCACCAAGTATCCAGTTCTGTTGTCAAATCAACACCCACTGGTAAAGTTGTTGGTGGGAGATCAACACATTCGACATTTGCATGCAGGAGTAAATCAGACGCTGTCCTGCCTACGCCAGAGATACTGGATTATAAACGGTCGTTCTGTAGTGAAACGAGTGATAAAGGAATGCGTCACTTGTAGAAAGGAAAACGCCAAACCTTTCTCACCGAAGATGAGCAATCTACTGAGAGAAAGAGTGGTTAAAGTTTTGCCCTTTGAGAACACGGGTTTAGACATAGCCAGTCCTTTGTACGCATGAGAAGGAAGCTCCGTTAGGAAGGTGTATATTTGCCTCTTTACGTGTATGACAACGCGAGCAATCCATTTGGAGTTGGTATCCAGTCTGACTGCCCAACGGTTTTTACAGGCTCTTGACCAATTTTTTGCCCGACGCGGTCAACCTAGAATTATGCAGTCGGATAATTTCACATCGTTCAAAGAAATTGGCCAGAATTTGAACAAATTGGTACTTGAGGCCCACCGTAGGTTAACATCGAAGAGGATAGAATGGAAGTACATAACACCTCGAGCGCCATGATGTGGCGGGTACTGGGAACGTTTGGTTCGGTCTGGGAAGACAGCGCTGAGGAAGGTACTGGGCAAAACGTCACTCGACGAGGAGGAGTTAGCCACAGTACTGTGCGGAATCGAGGCACAAGTGAACGCCCCCCCCCTTAACATTCGTTGGAGATGACGTCAGCTGTTTGAACGCACTGACCCCATCTCATTTTTGATAGGTAGAGCTTCGCCAGATGCACCCTACGATCCAAATCATCATGGACAAACGACGGATACCGTCGGACGTCTAACAAAGCGTTGGCGTTACAAAAAGAAGCTGATCGCCCACTTCTGGATAAGATGGAGATCAAAGTATATAGTTTTGTTTTGCACTCGATCGAAATGGCGAGGAGACGGTACGGAACCGAAAGTGGGAGACGTCGTTTTAATAGCAGAAGCCGACGTGAATAATGGTCGTTGGATGATGGGACGGGTATTGGAACTGTTCCACGGCAGAGATGAAGTGGTGAGATCAGTACGGTTGAAAGAGTGAAATTACACGACCAACGAAGAAATTGCGACTGTTGGAACCTGCAGTAATAGATGGAGTTCCTCCGTCGTCGGGGGAGGATGTTGCAGATTCCAACTGAAGAAAAAAACCTGAGGGTCAGTAATCGACAGTATGACAGAAATTTTTGTAGGAAAAGTTTAAGTTGATCTCTAGTTGAATAAAGCGTTGGTGTTATTTTCGAGATTGTTTTTTTAGTCTTTATGTTTGAAAGACAGCAAAGAATACCGGAGAAAAACGTGAATGGAAATATTAGAGATGATAGGTAAGTCGTTTGAGCTTACGACGCGGGTCCAAAAGAGGGAACCGTATATCGAACATAGAACTCAGTGGTTCAAATAGTGGAACCGCGGGTTAATTATACAATTCACTGAAACTTGATTATCGTTATTGACGAGGAAAATCCCAAAACAGCCCTGAAAATTTTACCCATAGAGACTATCCCTATTAGTATGAAATTATTTAATTTAAAATTCTTTTTGAAAAGAATATATTAATTTTAATTTATATTTTATATTACTGCTTTGTTTATATATATTTCATTTTCAGTTAAGAGTGTACATATAATATGATATATCCTGTATCTTACTGTATCATTGTTATTTATACTTGCAAATCAATTTTGAACTTTCCAACTGTAGATTTGTTGGCAGTGATTTAACAATTTGTATACGGAAAGTTGCTGTGTACTAGCAGTATGGCTGTTGGAAAGAATAAGAGACTTTCTAAAGCCGGAAAAAAAGGTGGAAAAAAGAAAGTGTACGTGTTTTTATTCTGTTCTGTTTTTTATGGTTGAGTGTTTTTTGTTTCAGCGTTGATCCTTTCACAAGAAAAGAATGGTATAATGTAAAAGCTCCAGCTTTGTTTATGCATAGAGATATTGGACAAACATGTGTTAATCGTACCCAAGGCACAAGTAATAAGCTTTTTATATAGTGTCTTATTTTTAGTTTGAATTCATTACAATTTAGCTTTTTATAGCTTAATTTTTGTTGTTTAGTTGTTTAATTTATAATTTGAATTCTTTTTGGTGGTATGTACATGGAGGTTTGGTATTCATTATGTGTGTACTTTTAAATATTATTTTTAAAATTTGTTATGATTAGCAATAGTATCCATATATAAATATATGTTAATGTTATATGTTTTCAGAAATTGCGTCAGAAGGTTTAAAGGGTAGAGTATATGAAGTTTCACTTGGTGATTTGAACAACGATGAAGCGGATTTTCGTAAATTTCGACTGATTTGTGAATATGTACAAGGTGACACTTGCTTGACGAATTTCCATGGAATGAATTTCACGCGAGATAAATTATGCTCTTTGGTCAAAAAATGGCAGGTATGAAGTGCAACTTGTTTGTTTTCACAAGTTGAAAGGTTGCTCAAGCATTTCTGTTTTAGACTCTTATTGAAGCTTTTGCTGACGTGAAAACTACCGATGGATATTTTCTCCGCTTATTTTGCATAGGTTTTACGAGACGTCAGCCGGAGCAACAAAAGAAAACTTGCTATGCTCAACATTCACAAGTATATTTTTTTATTTTATTATTATTATTATTATTATTACTAAAAACTGAATTTCAGATTCGAGCTATTCATGTGAAAATGGTAGAAATTATGACTAAAGAAGTTTCAAATTCCGACTTGAAAGGTGTAGTGAAGAAACTGATACCGGATAGCATTGGTAAAGATATAGAAAAGGCATGCGAAAGAATTTATCCGCTTCACGACGTTTACATTCGTAAAGTGAAAGTGCTGAAAACCCCAAAGTTTGAAAGTAATGTTTTTCAAAAAAAACTGAAGCTGGTGTTTAAATAATTGAAGTAGCTTTTCAGTGAGCCGTTTGATGGAGATGCACGGAATGTCAGGAAAAAAGGCTGATGAAGAAGAAATTGGAATGTCTGTCGATCGTCCAGAAGGCTATGATCCTCCAGTGTTAGACAGCGTTTGAAATAAACATTGAAGATATTTATAATGAAGTGAAAATAAAATGGCAGTTCTGAATGTTTTTCTTCTTGACATATTTAGCGGCACATTAATAAAAAAAGCAATAATTTTATTTGATTTCGGTTAATTTATATGATTTTCAAAATGACATTGTAATATTTTTGCTATTTCATTGCACACGGGATATTTGTTAATTTTGTATATAAAGCAGCTTCGTGATATTTGAAGTGCAGTACACTATGGCAAATGAGAATAAATTAAGTTAAATGCATAAAATGTTTAATGAAGAATAAATAAAATGCAAAAAATCATGTTTGCAGCTATGCTGCAGAAGGCAGTTTTTCAATTCAACATTAATACCATCAAAAATTTTATAAGACAAAATTTTATCATGTATGATCAAATTTTCAGATGTAATTGCATTGATGATTAGTGATGATTAGTATGGGTGGCCGGCTTACTCGTTCTGAAGCAAGATGTCAGGGATGGATATTTTTCTAAAATCTTAAGGTTATGATCCGATCCGTGTCGTAAACAACTGACAACTTTTGTATTGCTGGTCTTGACGAGTCCGTTCGAGAAGGTCCACGACGTCATGTCTACCAGGCGTTGATGCTTCAGGTCGACGAGTAGATTAAAATGCCGAAGGAAGTCTGCACCAAGGATGGGCTGTGCGATTCGTGCGACGATGAATTTCCATTTCATCGGGCGCGTAAAGCCCAGGTCTACTGTCAACTCTCGACTACCGACGACATCGATACGAGTGCCGTTAGCAGCTGTTAGCTGTGGGATATCCGCGGTGTGGAGTTGACTGCGCCGAGTAGCATTATATGGCACCACGCTGACTTCGGAACCGGTATCCACAAGGAAACGCATTCCATAGCTCCTCTCCTGCACGAAGAAAAGGCAGCGCACCCGTTTGCCCGAGGACCCTACTGCCATGAGGTCCCGGGCCGTCCGTTTCCCTGGTACCGGCAGGGAGAACGGCATTTGCGGGCGCGTGTACCGAATTTCCGATGGAAGTAGCATACTGGCGATGTATGCCGTCTCGCGCGGCTCGAACTCCGGCGTTTAGGGCTGGGAGTCCGGGGGGCGTCGTCTGGACGCCTGATTAAGGATCGGAAACGCTCCTCAAGGTCTTCAATCCGTTCCTCTAGCGTCGGAGCCTTGTCGCCGTTTACTTTTTTGACAGCGCAAATTGAACTAGATCCGTTATTACTGAGGGCTATGAGTTCGTCTGCTTTATTTGCCATTTCTTCTATGTTCGAGTACGTGTTTGCTCGAAGTATCATTTGAATATTTAGCGGGAGTCGTTGTAGGAAAAGTTTTTTGAAGAAGCCGGTGTTTGGATCTAAATCCTTGCCGCAATTTCGGCGCATTTCTCGCAGAAGTTGGGAGGGTTTTATATCTCCTGCACGGGCTGAATTCATAAGCGCATTAAAACGGTCGTCGTCGGATTCGCCGTACCGTTCGAGAAGGCGGCGCTTCAACGTTTCGTATGGGGCATCTCCAGCCGGTTCTAATAAATCGTCGACGTCGGGGGCAACTGAGTCCGGTAATGACGCAATGACATGGTAATATTTTGTCAGCGATGCTGAAACGTGCCGTAGCGCAAACTGAGCTTCCGCTTGCGCGAACTATAGACGCGGACTATGTGGCCAAAAAGGCGGTAATTTGACTGAAATAGCGACAGTTTCCATGTCAAGGTTGTCTTGTTTAACGGATACACGGGTCACCAATTGTTGCGTACAACGTTTACTCGATCGAACACAAAAAGAGCACACCACGCTAGATAACTAATTTGGCAACAACCATACTGTTATTGTGGGTTAATGATGAGTAGGTATCGACCTAACATTAAGTACAGTATGACGGTTCCGCTACAAAAGGTTATTTAACATTTCAAAATAATAAATAAATGAGTGATGCTGAATATTAAGATAATAATTCAATAATTGGGTAACTGATAAATAGCTGTTCAAAATACTAAAATTTTTAAAGCATAAACATGTTATTGACTGAAATGAATCATTTGACTTTACATGTAGGCATTGGCTGGTATTATTCAGTTTAAGTTGACAGTATAATTTATAGATAAAATTAAATGCAGATATGATAAAGCAAAATGTTATATATAGCATGATATGTGTCACCGACAGAATAGAGCCGTATAAAACCTGAAGATCAGAATGGGGGTATACAGCAGTAGTTGGAAATTTTGGCAAGTCGACATGCGGTGAAGTAGGCTACTGCTGTTCTTGGACGAGTGCGGTGGACTTCTGTATTGAAATTATACTTGTGACAAATAAACTGATCCACCGTATAAGTTTGTTTGATCAGCACATTCGAGAATAACTCTCGATTTACATTGACCTAGACTCCAGGCCGACTCTAAGAAGTGCCGACAGTGCAGCATCGAGTATCTAAAGTACGGTTTTATTCCTTCATCTAAAAACGCGCAGCTACCAATGTGACTGATTTGTGAAAAAGTGTTTTCTAATGAAATAATGAAGCCTTCAAGATTACCTGAACACTTGAGAAAAGTTCATGAAAACAAGGCAAAAAAGGATTTGTCTTGTTTTCAATCACTTCGAGACAGATTTGATGCGCGACCAACTTTTCAAACGCTGATGGGATCAAAATGGAATTATAAGAGTAATTAACAGAGTTACAATTCAATGAAAAGTTAAAGCCGAAGTTTAAGAACGGATATCATTCTTTCTGGTTGCAAAACAAATATCTGACCTCTGTCTTGGTTTATGGAGAATAGTAAGAAAGTTCCTACTCGCCTTTCCAACTTCCTATTTGGTTGAACGTGGTTTCAGTGTGGTCACTGATTTTCTAACAGATAAAAGAAGCCGACTGCAAATCGCCAAACGTGGTGATTTATGACTACTTTTTACCGACATTGAGCCCAATGCAGACAGATTAGACGACGATGATCGACGAGTCGACAAAGTTCTATTAACGAAGGTTGCAGTCGCAGGGATGGTTCTGTGTTGTGCATAAAAAGTAACATCGAATAGAAAAATGTCCCTCACTTCTCAGGGCGACCAAACAGCAGCGATGAGCATTGGTAAAGCAACATGGGTTATATTTCCATTGTTTAAGACAAGCACACATCGCCGCTGTTGTCGCATGCGAAGTAGCAAAAGGGCGTCGAAGGGAAATGATTCACAACCGTTGCTGTCGAGGGAAGGCAATTTATCCAACAGCAAAGGAAGACCAGTAAAACGGAAACCGATTATACGGCAAAGAAAGATAAGAAGGAAGCTCTTCGTGGAACCGAAAATTCAGAAATTCAGTAAAGATGTACAGAAATCAATTGCAGGACGTATCTACAAGCTGCAATGTCGTACATATAGACTTCAAATGGTGATCAGATGAATGTCATGTGTTTATTTGACTCTGGTTCACAACGGTCGTTTGTAACAAAACTGTTTCCCGTGACGGGAGTCAAGGAACATGTGTACATATCAACGTTCAACGATGGAGACCGTCATGAGAAGTTACGTCGTGTAACGTTCTCAAAGAAAGGAATTTATGCCAGCCAAGGAATTGACGCTTATTGTGTGACACGTTGGAAGAAAATCCTTCTCTGAAATGGAACCACACGAGAAATTTGAATTCTCACATAAAAGTTGTGACGTGGATGTTTTAATCCCACACCCAATTCCTCAGGCGAATTCACAAAACAGATACCCGGTAGTTATGGACTCCATTCTGAGATGGATTCTTTGCGGCGTAGATACCATGCATTAACTCCTCAAATGCGATGAAGACGTTACGGGTAGATGTCAAACTGACTTGTGATTGTGAAAATTATCGCACTTTCTGGGAGTTAGAAGTTGTCGGAATTCGACACAACGAAGAACCCGGAATAATAGCTAATTGCCGGATTGCCACACAGAAAGAGCACCTATTAGGGAACGATACGTAGCGAAACTACCGTCGAATTCCAAGATGCGCTACAAGTGACAGACATACATCTAGTTGTCGTCAGCTCTAAAACGCATCGAACAACTCGAAGCACAATTAAGGAAAGAAGCCCTTGAGCGGGAAGAGTATCAGAAGACGACACTGCAGGATGACTACATTGAAACCTTAAATGTAGAAGCAGCTGACAGCAGAGAAATAAGCTGAGAAAAGACGTGGTATTTCCCGAAATCATGCAGTGTTCAGAGCAGACGAGACAACCACAAAATTGAGAGTCGACTTTGTTGTTTCCCAGCGTTGGAAGTTTATCTTAACGAACAGTTAGTTCTCCAGATTTAGAAATGCATGGTGACTTGCTCAAGATAATTCTGCACTTTTGACAAGCCAGAATCTTGATTCAGGTGGACATTATTATGATGTTCCTTCTGAAAACAGTGCCCAAAATAATTCAGATGAAGTTTCTCTGGTGAGGCATCAAAGAAGGCTTGTCTCTTTTGACATATTGTTTTTGCCGAATACCGTTTGGACTATGCTGTTCACCGTATTTTGCCATGAATTCTGTCTATGATCTAGCGGCATTCATCAAGCAGGGCCAATCGCAGCATGGTTTATTTTATATTCCACCTCCAAACGGCCCAATTTTTGCTACGCATTGTGAAAGCACACCGCACAAAATGGAGATACATCATGTACGAACTCCATGGAATGGTGGATATTGGGAACGGATCGTGCGGATGGTGAGGGCATCGTTGAGGAAGGCAAGACCTTGCTTGATGAAGAAGAGGACAAAACTGAAACCAAGAAGTATGGAACTCCAAACACCAATACATTGAAAAAGCGGTGGAATTACCGGCAGAACTTGCTTGCCGTTTTTTGGAAAAGATGGCAAAATGAATAAATCGTGAATTTTCCACATCATCGTGGACAACTGAAGAACTTAACTCACAAGTCGGTGACGTTATGTTGGATTTCCAGCATGTTTTCTGAAGATCGAGTTCCAGCAAGCAAATGGCCGATGGGTAGAGTCATAGAAGCATTTTGCAGGAACGACGGAGCGATCTGAACGGTGTGAGTTAAAGCACTCAAGGGCATGTTCACCAGACTGGTAAGCAAATTGCGCCTAATGGAACCAGCAAGTGAAAGTGATGGACTTCGTCCATAGCGGGGGAGTATGTTACCGACAGAGTGAAACTGTACGAACCTGAACGTCAGAAGAGGGGAGTACAGTAACATATTTGTTGCTATTGATTGATCGATATGCATTGAATTAGGTTACTGCTGTTTTTGGACGAGTATTTTGAACTTTTGTATTGTAATTATACTTGTAATTAAATAAACTTATCCACCGTATTAGTTGTTTGACTGACAGGCACATTCGAGAATAGCTCTTGGTTTGCAATGACCCGGAGTAACAATTGAAGTAAGCGAATAGACTTGGCGTAAGTGTATTATTCATTGAGAAATTTGTAATTTTGTCGAAAGAATTTTAAATTCTCCGTCTAAAGAATTACAGTTATTGGTAACCTGGCGATTATCGTCAATATCAACATCAAAATTGTTGATGAAAAGCAGTACAATAATAAAAAAAAATCAATTAATTTAAGGATATAATAGTAATAAATTAATAATAAGATTTAGTTGATGTTTTTATTTAATATTAATGCAGAATGTTTTATAATTTTGCTTAAATAAAAAACCATATTGTGTAAATTGTTTTTTATTTAAGTTTTATTGCTGTTTAAAATCAAAAGGCTTTGTATTTAGTATGAAGTGAATGCAAATAAAGTACAAGACAACCAATGAATAAGTTTGAATCAAGTTGTAAAGTTGGATGTTATATTAACTCACAACTGCATATTTAACTATTAAAATGCTTTATTGAATTTACTTATATTTTTATTATATATATATATTTGTAAATTTAAAAGAGAATTGCATAAAATTAAAAAAGCAATATTTTGCTGCTGCGTCTGTTTCTTTCTTGCTTATTCATCTTGCCCAAAAAATGTGCTTTAAAAAGACACTAACGATTGTATTACAAAAATGATTGTAAAAATAAGCATTCAATAATAATAATAATAATAATAATAGTGCTTTTATTATTTAATTTAACTTGACAATGCTAGCTTAATAATGCGTGGCATATAAAGAATAAAAAATTTTATTACATCACAGTTCACATACACACACACACACACACATCAAGTGATAATGCTTTCAAATAGATTTTTCAAAAACAAACGTAAATTCATAAAATTCAAAAGGCATGATTTTATTGCATTTTATTTAAAATTATTTGAAAATTACAATAACGGGCAACTTTTTCCCATTTTTGGCAACCGTATCTTCGGCAGAAAATAAAGAGACTGGCGAGACAAGCACCGTACGGGCACTTTCACTTTTCACCGGTTGGTTAGGTTCAACAAACAATAACGTATTTAAATTAAACTTCTGCGAAGAGCAATTGTTGAGCGAAAATCTTGATCTTTGATCAGTGATACCTAAAAGTCTTGCTTTCCAATCTGAAGTTCGATGTGCAAGCTTGAAGATACCAGTTTTTGAAATATAATAACCAACAATGAGAAAAATTACAAACATGCAAACAACTGTTAACGATATTGCAATAATCGCTATCTGAAACCAAAAAGTTTCATTTCCATTCTGTCGATCGTCGGCTGTTGTATCATCTTAAAAATTTCATCATTAAAAGGATGAATTAAAATTTGCAAAAAAAAAAGTTTAAAAAAAACTTACCGGATTCAGAGAAAATATTGTCCGATTGGAAATGTTGATTTTGAATATCCGAATAACTGAAATAGTTGCACATATCTTCCTTGCAGCATCGAACCACCGCAGCAGTTGATAACTGTTCCAAAAGTGTTGCAACCTTTTCACCACCGGACAATGAACGATGACCATCAGTTGCACTCTTGCCGACAGTTTCTGATGTAAATTCTGTTACGCATTTGTATGGCTTTTCTGCTTTCAATTCCAAGCAGCCACGCCAAACACCGTTTTGATTTGATCTTTTCCACGTTGACGGTTCAAAATCTTCAAAACAACCAATCTTCGATTTGCACATGTAAGCACTTTTGATGCATGATGGCAAATTGCAATAGCATCGCAATAACAATGATTCACCTGAATTAAAATGCAGCAAATAAGCAACATCAACAAATGCATAAAATATTGCACTTGAACATAACAGACATGTCATTATTATTTCATTAATTATTTATTAAATGTGAGCTTGATTTGAAGAAATTTGAGCAAAAGAAAATTTTTTCTCCCATGCAGCTTAAATATATCTGCAAATTAATCGACAGACAGTTTTTCTAACGGGTCAAAGCATTCTGATCAAAAACTGAAAGACAGACAACGCCGGAAATGACCCCACAGTCAGATGCACGTTCGACCTGATAAAAAAAAAGTTAATTACAGTGACCCTCATGAAAACAAATTATATCATACTGTCATTTGATGGAGAAGAATCAAAATTGTGAAATACACTACACTAACATTATTATTTTTATGAAAATAAAAAATTTTTTGTTCATGAAATATTTTTAAATTGATTTTTTTAGATAAAAATAAATAAATGATCATGAAACAATTTGGGAAAAAGAAGCAATCCATTTTCACTTTAAAGCAGTTGGACCATTTTTCAAAAAATGTGAAAGAATAGTGAAAATTTTTTCGAATATTTGCACAAGTTTAATTTGTTTGATTACTGATCAAACGAGATTAGAATGCGCCTGATGGACATAAATCAGTTCCTGCGTCAACTTGAAAGCTGTTAATAAAAATATCTGGCGCCAGCAACTTCATGACAACACATTGTAATCATATCTTGGCATCGTCTGGTCTAGAACTGCAGATAAAAATAAACATAACTCTTTATATATATGTGTATGAATAAATAAAATCAAAAAATAGCCAAAAAAGAGAAAACAAACTGCTTGTCAGATTATTGTCTAGACATCCAGTGGATCAATATCGCCTTAGCAATGCTTTATCATGATTGTTAATCATTGATGTTAACTGCAAACCAGTCCTCTCAAGGCAAACCGCACCAGCTTTGCGGATGAGGCTAGGTCAAAAAATCATGGCAAATTTCCAAAAACTGTTTATTCACAGACAATATAAATATATGTAATGAAATAATAAGAAGAAATTATTCTTTCTTTCTTTCTTTTTTTTTAATAACTCGCTAAACAAACATAACCCAGTCGGATCAACAGGGTCAAGTGAAGCTTGTCTACATAAAAATAAACTGCTTGAACATGGACAAGGCGGTATAAAGTTCACATCAAATGCTTTCACCTTTCTGACTTGTTATATACTGCAATAATAAAACAATATTCGATGAATTTAACAATAATAAAATTAATTCACAACGATGCTTATTGTTCATTTAAAAAACTTTCATCACACTTATCAATGTGTCATTTAACAGTGCAATTTGTTGCAATTGAAAATATGCATTTGAAACAGCAAACATTTGCATATATTTGCATTTTAACATGATTAAGAAGAGAAAAAAGAATTAAATATGACTAAAATAATATAACATAACAACTGCAGCGCCAGTAAAAATTTTTCACTTTTTCACCACACACTCACAAAAGGGTGGTAGATAAGATAATTTAATATGAAATTATTAATTGTGATTGTTCTTTAAAAAAGGGAAAATTTTTATGAACTTACCAAAATGTATAGCAAAGATGAATGAAATAAACAAAGAGCAGGTGAAATTATGACTGACGTTGAGCATGATGACCGTCAGCCGGAGAATATAATAACCGCAATAAAAATGTTCCTCACTGCCCCTGGTTGCTTAGCTGATGATGACGATGACCACGACAACGACGACGACGACTGCTGCTGGGATATTTTCTACCTCTCCAACGGAGCAACACGATTGATCAACGTAAATGCTTATGGTCGGCGGCACCTGATTGGTCAGGCCGGGGAACCGTGTACAGAAGTGGCGCCGCCAAGCCGGCCCGCTGACAATGGCGCCATTAGCTGAAACACTTGTTCATTGTTTTTATGCAGACGGCACGCGGTTAGCCGGTCAGCTGTTGTGTGTGCTCTGCAACGGCCGACAATTAATTCCTCTTCTTCTATTTTCATATTCCCATTTTCTACCTCAGCGGCTGCTCATTGACCTGAGAAGGGCGGTTGATGAATACAGTGAAATTGTATATCCCATCCAAATGACTAATGATCATTGTCGACCACCCAACTTAATTACCACCACTTTGCAGTGTACGTTATTTGAGACACCACCTGTGTTCATTGTTCATTTCGGATTTTTTTTGATTGACAAGCACACTAAATATTATTTATAAATTCAATTATATTCTATTCAAATAAATAGCTAATAATATTTCTCAACGCTATACATATTATATATATATATATATATATATATATATATATATGTTTTTTTCAATATCCATATTTCAATGAAACACATTTATCATTGCTTTTAAAATCATCAGAAAAAAAAGAATTATATTTCAATCAGTGTCAAACAAATCAACAATCACCATTTAATTAAGAAGAATTTCCCAACACCTACATATAATAATTATTTTTTAAAATTTTCTTCAAATCATCATCGTATTTTTTCAGGTTTTTTGTTGTATACGCTTAAATAGAAAAAGATATATATATATATTTATATATCAAAAATTATATAATACTGCATAACAACTTCTTTTTTCTTCGAATAAATTCACATGCATATAATGCTTTATTATTTATATAATGCATAATCTCGGTCATGCTTTCACATTCGATTTGTACTGTTGCCAAAAATGTCGACGCATCGGATCCATATCCAGAAGCATCTCGCACATCTATAAATGAACACACATATAATTACAACAAATTTTTGAAAACAAGATCAACTTACTTTGATTGCATTATTTTTTAAATTCTCCTCTCCAGTTTTTTGGAATTTGTCCAAATATGCCGTGTACAAAAATGCTAGCAGTTGTGGAGGTGTTTGTTTTTTTGAAAGCAGATATTCACAAAAGTTAACCACATTTTCAAACGAAGACGGACCTCGATCTTCCACAATACTAAAGCAATTTTTCACAGTTTATATTTAAAAAGAAAACATCAATCATTTATTCGATTACATAATTTTGAATTACATGATAAATTTTTCTTTTTATAATATCATAATTTAATTACATGAAAGATAATTTCAAAATTCTTACCCATTCAGATAATTCCAAGCGCTTTCATTGTGTGGTAATTTTTTAATATTTTCCAGCGTCAATCTGAAATAAAAATTAAATGTGAAATTAGAAAAAAAACTAAAATTCTATACAAAGCTTTTGTAAATTGAAACATTAAATAAATTATATTTGAAAATTATTATGCAATATCGTACTGAATTTCGCGTTCGGTAACCTGCGCATCAAAACCAGTCGTAGAATTGATCACGAAATAACGATAATTCCAAGCGGAATTATTTCGAGCATCTTTTTTGATCATTTCTTCACTGTACACCAATTCATTGTCCCAAAGTTTAAAATGACTAATCAGCCACTGTCTAAAATTATTTTAAACAAACTGTAAACAACTACTTCAACAAAGATTATATATATTCAAACCGATGTTGCCAAGCGTGATAATTTTTATAATCTTCCTGTAGCATTGATTGTGTGAATTCCAACTCGCCAGTTGGGTCGTTAAGAATTTCAATTAAAAGTCGTCGATGATGCCTTGAATAAATTATTTTTTCAAAAAACATTAAACAACACTGAACTATTTTTTGAAAAACATTTACCATATTTGATAATTTTTTGGAGTTTCATCTGTCATACGAGAGCAAAATTCTACTTCTTTCTTCAAATCTTTGTTCAATTCTTTCAGTATTTTTCGACGATAATACCTAATCGTAATTATTAATTAATTAAATATTATTACAATCATTTTTTTAAATTTTACAATCAATTCTTACCATACTGTGTAATTCGCAGGATTCAATTTCGCTGCCTCTTCAGTGAGCTTCAATGCCCGTTCGCTGATTTCTTGTTTGTTAAACAGAGCGCGAAAATATGCATAAACATCTTCAACTGAAACTTGCAATCTTTGAAGTCAACAATCCATTTTTCATACTCTTTTTATAATAAATATTTAAACTCATGAATTGTATTTGTCTAATTACAAAAAAAATTCTTCAAATCTTCAAAATTTATAATAATTATACAATGATTCAAACATTTTCTGCTCATCTGCATGTAATGCTCACATAAAAAGGTTAAAAAGAAACAAATTAAAATTTAACAAAATAAACAAAATTATGGATTACATTTTTTGCTACAAGCAATGTTAATAACGCCAGATTCTTCTTGTGAAAGATAAATGGGCTGCACGTCTTTAAATTCAGAAGAGTTGAACATGCACATTGATTCACCCATTGTGCAAATCTTAATTCTCGTTTAATCCACTTTTCTCTTAAATTTCAACAAAAGTAAAAATACACAATTTCAAGAACTTCACAAATATTAAGAAGCATTCATGTTTCAAAATACAAATAAAACACTTCAACATCAATAGGTTTACAATTAAAATAAATTTAACAATCATTATTTGCATTGAATAATGTAATTTTCTCATTTCAACAGCAAAAATTTACTTCACAATAAAAGTTCTACATTCAAGAAAAAAGGATTACATCAAAATCCATCTAAAAATTACATCTCACATTTATAAACAATATTTAAATTCTTCTTTGTCAAGATTAAGACAAACATGTGAATAAGTAAAGTAAATTACACAGCGGTATTTGTATAAAAAGAATTTAATTGCATGCAATTCAAAAGAAAAGCACTGTTTACAAAAATGATGTCAATTGATGAAAGAATCAAAAGCACCAATGAAGCACGCTATACCACTTATATTAACACACATCTTTGAATTTAAAAATAATATATACAATTTCGATCTGTCCTTATCAGTATCGCGTAATTTCGAAATTCATTTAAAGTTGATGAATTCGATAGATTTAAGGGAATTCAAGATATTCAACATTTCAATATACTCACCAGATCAAATTAAGCAAAATAAAAAAGAAATTTGTCGTTATATTAAAGATTATTTAAAAATCTTTTTCTTATTTAATTTAAAATGAAGTCTATATACATTTTTGATAAAAATAACAAAAACTACAAAAATCTTAAAAAACGAAACAGTTTTAATTTAGTCTTTCCATTTCATTTTAATTGTTTTTTATAAGAAGTTGAGGAAGAATTTTGAAATTATTCTGTTTTTTATTTTATAAATTTATGTCAATTTAAAGAAATGTTGTCCCTTCATCAAATTAAATTAATCTTCATTTAATATTATAATTAAATGTTATCCGCATAATTTAAATTGTCTATTTTTAAGTATAAAAAGCTCGCGTTAATATAAAATTGTAATAATTAAAATATATCTTTATTATCAAAAAGTGTACTGTACAGCGAAAAGTTTGGTCAAACTTTTAAGAAATCCAGAATTTGATGGAAACTTTTAAGTTTTTTAATTTTAGTTATTGAATTTAATTGAAATAAAAGTTTAAACTTTCTTTTATTAGTTATTAATACGCAGTGTGTAATAAAAGTGTAAAAGTAGGGTGATAGAAATGTTGGGAAAAAAAATTGGTGACCTCGTCAAAATGGCAAAGATGGCATTAAAAGTTGTTTTTAAAAATACTTTTGTAAGTTATTTATAATGTTTGATCTATTTTAATTTATTTCAAAAAGCTATCAATTATCTTTAAGATTATGTAGGAAATGGTCATCATATATTTTGCTTTTCTTTTAGTAAATAGTTTTAGACTGAACTTCAAATTTTCTTAATTTTATAACTATTATTATTTTTATTTTCAGAAACCCCCTTACTGACAGTAAAGTGGAAAATTGAGGACAATGGGTAAGAATTTGCTTGAACAGGGTCGATACTGTTTTACACTTGAAGATATGATAAAACTGTTATGATATAATTGTTGAAGTGAAAATTTGATATTAGTTATGAAGTCTTTTTTGAAGAAATATTTAAATTTATTCTATTTGAATCTGTACCAAAGATTAAGAATTTTATTGCGCATGATAAACTTTGGAATGCAAAATTATAAGTGATTTTTGTATTTTTATAATACAGTTTAGTTGTCATTTAATTCAGTTGTTGCAGTTGTCATTTTTAATTCAAACGTAAATGTTAGAGGTGGTAGATTAAATTAAAATGAATAAAGTACATTTAAAAGCAGTTATTATTTTTGGAATTTGCTTTTTTCAGATTTTTCTCGTGGCAGTTTCCGTGGCCGAGGTGGCCGTGGAAGAGGACGTCTAAGTTTTGGAGATAAAGAAGGAGGTCGCGGCGATGGCTACGGAGACCGTGGGGGTCGTGGTGGTGGTTTTGGAGACCGCGGTGGTCGGAGAAGTTTTGGTGGGCGTGGTGGAAGTCGAAGTGCAGATAGAAGTAACGGACAGATATTTAAATTTTATTCATTTTTTACATTACATTTCGAATAATCATATCAATTTCAAGGTGATGGTGGTGGTAATCGCCGTTTTTCTCGTGGTGATCGCGGTGGTCGAGGTGGTAAAGGAACTCCTCGTGGGAAAGGCGGATTTCGTGGTGGTAAAGTTGTTGTCATTGTACCTCATCGTCACCAAGGTATTCTTTATTTGTTCTACTGATTTTTGGTTATTTTAATATTTATTTGTATTTCTTTAGGTATTTTTATGGCCAGAGGCAAAGAAGATGCTCTTGTTACTTTTAACTCAGTTCCTGGCGAATCAGTCTATGGCGAAAAGAGAATATCAGTTGAAGTACTGTTTTAAGAACAGTTTTTAAATATTTTAAAATTTTTCATTGATCTTGCTTGTGTCAGTGTAATTAGTTTTACCTTCCAGGAACAAATGATGCTATAAAGAAAGCGTATTATTTTTTTACAATAATAATAATTACTTCAGATTGTAAAATTTGTAATGTATTAAGAAGATAAGGACGAAGTTAAATTAAAATAAAAATTCTTATTTATTAATTTGCATTTTATTTCATCTATAATCTGATGTTATTGTAATGTTTATAATTTTACAGGAAGGCGAAGAAAAGAAGGAATATCGTGTGTGGAATCCATTTCGAAGTAAACTTGCTGCTGCTGTTATGGGTGGACTGGATGACATTTTTATGAAACCCGGCAGTCGCGTGTTATATTTGGGTGCCGCTAGCGGAACTACAGTTTCTCACGTTTCCGATATTATAGGACCGGTAATTTAAATAAATATATTTTTTTATTTAATATAGTGTGAAAAATTAAAATTTTAGGAAGGAATATGTTATGCGGTAGAATTCAGTCATCGTTCTGGTCGCGATCTTTTAAACGTAGCCAAGAAGCGTAACAACGTGGTTCCAATCATTGAAGATGCTAGACATCCTCATAAATATCGAATGCTAATAGGTATAGTTTTTAAAATAAACTTATAATAAGAAAATAATGAAAAATATCAAAATGTAATGTAATTTAATAAAACTGCTGTGAAGAAATAGTTGTATGTATGTTGCATAAAATATAATGTCACAACTTTAGGAATGGTTGATACCATATTTGCTGATATTGCACAGCCAGATCAAGCTCGTATTGTAACGCTCAATGCTCATCATTTTTTACGAAACGGCGGTCATATTGTAATGTCGATAAAAGTAAGCTGTTTTGTATATTGCTATGACAGTAATATTGTTGTTATTGGTAAAACATGCCATATAGTGTAATGGAACTTGATGTATATTAGTTTTAAGTATTAAGTAAGTAATAAATCTTTCTATTTATTAGAAATGTTAATATGTTTATTTTGCATTGTTTTAAAATAGCTATGAATTTATGTTTGTGTTATGCCATCTGTGCTATGCTTAATTAATAATGTTATATAATTAATAATGCTTAATGTTAATATATGGAATGCTTTAAAGTAAAGCAGGTTTATATAGAGTATTGAGTAAATTTGATAAGAATTTGAGATTCAGATTTGTTTATGCATATACATGTTATTATGTTTTGTTCTCATTAAAGTAGTATTTTAAAATTAAAAACAATACAGGCATTATCGATATATGCTTTTTTTATTTATTTAATTTTTCAGAGGTAAAAACATTTGCGAAAGTTATATATAATATTGATAATTCTGTGTATAATAATAATAATAATAATAATGAGAATTTTAAAGGTAAGCTAATTTAATATTTAAATAATTTAAATGATACCTTTCTTTTTTAACATGATTAATTGATGTTAGTATATTAATATATGTGATCGGTAAATCATAATGATTTTTTTGAAATGACGTTTTATTATTTTATTTTTAAACGAATTGCATAGATTCTACTGCTGAGCCTGAAGTGGTGTTTGCAGGCGAAGTTAATAAACTCAAGCAAGAGAAAGTCAAACCAATCGAGCAGATCACATTGGAGCCATATGAACGCGATCATGCAGTAGTAACTGGCGAGTATAGGTATGAATATATTTTTTTTAAATTATGAACAATATATTGATTTATGTTTCACTTTTTAGACCAATTGCAGTTAAGAAACAGTCAACGTGAACGTCAGAGATTTGTTTTATTGTGATTCTTTTGATGATATGCGTTTGACTATGAATAAACTATATTTGAATGAACGTTTTATCAGTTTTGTAATTTTTAGCTGTTATTATTATTATAAAATTTAGAAGTTTTGTTGGTCAAAAACTAGAGAAAAAGAAAACATAATACTTTTAGAAAATGTAAAAATGAAATCTTAATCAAAAATAATAAATTTTCATTTTCAAAATAAAAAATTTTCTTCTTACATCATGAATTTCATAGTTATTGATTGTAGTGTATGTAAAAAGTTATAATTTCATTATGTGAATTAGAAAAAAATATTTAATACAATAAAAGATTGAAAGCTGAAAAATTATTTTGTTGTTTAAAACAAATCAAAAACAATTGACAAATCGAGTGAAATAGTTAGTACAAATTGACGACAATTGTGGCAGTTTTCAGTTTCAATGTAAATGAGAAAATTGATAATAAATTAAAATGGAAAGAGCAAAAGTATGCAAATTTGACGAACTGGAATCATCGGGTGAGAGTTTTTTGCATTTTTGATTTTTTTTCTGCCTTTACATGACGTTTGGCCACTAAGATGTGGTTGGTTTCAAGATGAACGAACAATAAGAGGGTAGGGAGGGGGAGAAAGAGGAGGGATATTGAAAATCAGGCTTGCAGGCTTGTGCGGTGTCTAAGAATTCATTCAGCATACCTGACATGCATAATTTAATCAGTGCAAAACAGACGATTGGTTATGGCACAATGGTTGCATGTAGTTGTTTGATGAGCAGAAGACAGAACTGGACAGAATTCTGCGACTTTGTATTCTTGATGCTGTTTTCGGATTCATTCAACACTTGGACCTTTAACCTTGGTATTGTATGCAGAATCGGGTTGCGTTCTTCATTTCAAACTTGGTCCTTGCCTAACAGATGGACAAGTTTTAAGAAATAAACTAAACAAAAGTAAAATAGCCATCGGATTTACGTCTTTTGCCTTTGCCACGATTTGGATTTCCACCTTCAAACATGGCCTTGTTTGGATGCTGGCCTAAGAGCCAACTTTTGAAATTCATTTCGGTCATTTTGATCGGCGATTGCATGACCATGTTGGCGCCTTCGAACATCTCGATCGGCGACTTGCGGACCCTGTCGTTGAAGTTGTGCCACAAGGCAACGACAAGCTCTGTGGCCATGATATCACCGGCATGGGCGGAGATCATCCGCAGGCAGAAGACCCCGTCAAGACCAAGGTATTTGTGGACGAATTTTTTCACCGACTGGCGGTCGGTGACTAGCTCAGTAGCGTGAAGGTACTTTCTGATGAAGCGTACGCGCTGTGTGGGCGCCAGCGAGATGATGAGCCAATGGCACAATGAGCAGAGGGTTATCAACGAGACCATGAAGAACCAGAACCACAACAGTAAAAATATTTTCTCATTGAACATGTTGATCATCAGTACACATTGAACAGTGTGATGATGCACGTTGCCGAGAACTCGAACTTCGAAATCACACATCGTCACTCGGGGAAAATTTCCCGACTCGTCCCATTCACGACCGTTCAACAAGTCCAACAAAATGTGAAAACCATAAAGTATGTTGCTAGTGCCGAGGAAGGTGTTCAACAGAAATATCTGACCAAACACGTTGACCGTGTATAAAATTTTTATCAGCACATACAAGCACGACACATAGCTGCCAAAACGACGACCAAAGCAAGAACCGCAAAAATCACGATCACTCACTTCCCTCTGTATTTCTAAAGCATCTTCCATATGGCCAGCAATGGTGTGCACAGTCATCGACCTTGCCTCGTGGTCCATCATTCGAGCATCACAAGCCATCTGCGTCAATCCCTGAACGTCAATGCCTGAAATTATTATTATTATTATTATTACTATTATGAAAACCTTTTATATAATTACTTATTTTTAAAAAAAGTTCATTTAGTTTTGTTCTTTATTCTATTTTTATATTACTAAATAAATAATTTAACAGAGAAATTGATTGAAAAAAAAAGTTTTTTGGTTTTAAAATTAAAATCAACTAGAGTTTGATCATGCAGAAATTTAAATATCATCCCATGGTTGTCCAATTAACAATCGATTGAAACGAACAATGTGTGTCTTATAAATTTTGATAAAATTTCACTTGTAAATGTTCACTGTGATTGATAAATAATAATAATAAATCACTTAAATGCATTGAAATGCAAGAATTGCTTTTCTCAATTGAAGAACTAATTCAGTCACACTGTCAAACTAGCAATTTTATGACAAAGCTAATGGACTATAATTTCATGAATAGCATTAAAAAGAATCATTTTTTGAGCATACATAATCGCAGTTCAGACTATATAATAATAAACCCAGATAATTACAAATTATAATTAAGCACAACAATATATTCAAGATAATCTAAATGCTATTCTGTTTTCAGCTTCAAAAATTAATTTATACAAGTAAATTATGAATTCAATGAAGCAATTTCTTGTGAACAAAAAATTATTACATAATTATTTTATAAATTATTCAGAAGAATTCTTTCTGAATGTGTTGAATTGTTGTGTTGATGAAATAGAAAGGAATAAATTTAATACATTAATCATTAGCAAATTACTTTGCATTGGGAAAATGCTTTCATTAAGAAGAAAGAATATTCATTTTTAGTAAATGATTATTTTCTCAAAAAAAGGTAATAAAACAATCAAATCTTCATTTGATCTCGACTAACTGATGTTTTGGTTTTTTCAGAAAAAAATGTGAATATTGAGAAATTGAATTTTTTTTTTCTTCGCATGTTCAATTTCAATAGTAAAATGTATGGATAAAATTTTAAATAAATTTGAGATATAAATTGACAAGGTGCACGGACGGAAGATTGGATTTTAAAATTGAACGCTGAAAACGCTGTGAAGTATTGTTTGTGCACAGCGGACTGTGGTCAATAATGTTCAATAGCTGGCTTGTAATAAACACGGCTATACAACGCCTGCGCAATGGTCCAGCTCTTTCCACTGGACATTTGTCTACAACGAAAGAGGATTTCGTTTGTCAAACGGGACAACCAATGGTTCATTGATCAAAAATCAATTTCTACAATTCAAACACTGGATACACAAATCCGACTGCTTGTTAAATAATAATAATAATAATATCCTGGGTTATATAATCAATTTGGAAAAGTTTTGCAATTGGACTATTGAAAAGTTGCAACGTTTTCAGATGTTGAACTTATTATAATCAGAAAAGATTTCAAGTGGATAAATTTTGTTTGCAAAGTCGAGTCTATTTTGCCAAGCAATTCTGCAAAAGAGCTATTTCAATTACGCTACCCCTGTTGGAGATGTATAACATGCCCGTTGGGATCGACCAGCCGGATGACGTGGTGCCCAGTGGCAAATTTACCCAGGCAATAGCTCAACGCTTGCTGAACAAATTCCCCAAGCAGTCGGTTTCAACGAGCCCAATTTTCAATTACACATGTTCTCCATGGCATAGCAAATAAATATACACTGGCGTCAGGCAAAGCTCATTTTAAACTGGCCAAATTGGCCAGGGACATTTTTCAAAGCGATCCTTCCGTCGGATTTCTGCTTTCAACGTACTTACTAACTTGCTTACTTGACAATTCAATAAACAAATTGTCAACATGAATGAACAAATTCAAATTAACCAGCTTATATTTTTTTCGAAAATGCTTATCACTTCAATAAATAAATAAATAAATATAGAACCTTCTTCAACGTGTAAGCTTTCTTTTGCTAAAGGCAATTTCAGCAACCTAATCGATCACGTGCTTCATCTAGATTAAGTTATCATTCATTCATTTACTAATCACACTGTACAGTCGATTACTTTTCCCACATAAACACTACTTTAAACGATCGTATAATCGTATAAATAATCAACTAATATCATTATATTAATAAGATTTTAAACTATTTATTAATAATAAAATAATATGTTTTCATCAGAACCGCTGACAAATGAAATTTGATTTAAACTTTTATTACCATAACATAAACATCGAAATGGAATTTTCGTCAAGGTGGGATTAGAAATTTCAAAATTCAAAACAATCAAATTATTTAATGCATGTTTATTAAAGCTTATTTAAGTAAAGAAAATATTTTACAGACGGCAATAATTGTAAAGTTGAAACGAATTGACAAACAATCAATAATAGAGCAGACCAAAAGCACCTGAAGAAAATTGTTCGAACAAATTATCCGCTGATTTGAAGAAGCCGTTATTCATAATATTTTCGTAACAAAAATGTTGAACTGAATTAATAATTGATGAAAACATTATCTGCTGCTTGGTAGAAATTTATGTGCTTTTTTGATAATAAGCAAAATGAAATTTCAAATTTCGAATCGTTTATAAACGAGATACCCAATGTTAATTAGCATGAAAGGCATTCGTGTGTGAATAATTTAAAAGTTTAAATGACAGTATTGCTTTAATTATTAAACAATTGCGTAGTTGAATTGAAAAATTAAATCCAGAACTAATTTTCAACTGAAAATAGAAAAAAGAAGTGTTTGAGCAGGAAAAGCTTTTTAAAGTTAAAAACAAGAAAATTATGAATACACAAAAAAGCGGACGTTGAAAATTCCCTGAACAATTTTTAAAATTATTCCCAAGAAAAAAAATTCTCCACGATTGCGCTGATTTTACGACAGCATCAATTTGAACATGTTGTTGTGCACAGTTTCACCAAAAATGGCAATAAATTATTCAGAAAAATCAAACAATCTGTTTATCCTTAAATAATCAACGCATTAATTTATGATTCAACAACTTGAAAACACAAGGCGAAACATTTATAAAATTCATGAAAGCCAAATTCATGCAGGTATAATAAACTGAATATACAGAATATTGCTAAAGGCTGTACTAATTGAATTAAATTAAATTAACAATTAATAATAAATTTGCTTTTCGTAATGGAATAATTTATCATGTGAAATTTGACTTCATTTTATTTTACAACTGACAAGAGTCACATATTGCCGAAGAAGAAGTAAAATATTAAGATTGCTAGAATTTTTACATTGAAATTTAAAATTTATTAAAATCTTTTTTTCAATTTCAAGATTTGATTTCTGTTTACAAAATCAAACATCATATGAATATATGATTAATGCAATAAATACGCTGATGTTCATTCAACACACAGAGGGAGAGAAAAACTTTTTATCTATTTTAAAAATAACTGATCAATTTATATTTATCAAAAAACAACAACCTGAAAATAAACTGTGAACTGCTCGAAAAATAATCATCACAAATAGGAATGATCATTATATAAAAATATTATTAATATATTATTTTTTAATAATACAAAAATAAGCAAAAGATGATTTTTGAAGATTTTATTATTTTTCATTCTTTTAACCTACTTATGAAAAATATTTTAATACGCAAAATGCTATTTCAACAAGAAAGTAACATAGATGAAAAATTTAAATAAATATAATTATTCGAATTACGTCAGTTTAGGTAAGTGATTTTTGTTCAAATGTTCTGCTTAAAAATCAAAGTAGAACTTTAATCAGATTTTGTCCAGTATTTTATCTTTAAAGTACAATTAAAATTTAATAGGATTAACAAGTGCTAATGCCAATAACATTATTAATTTCCTTCGGGCATGCCTGCCGCATGTGGCATAGCAAAAAGTAATAACTATTACAATTAAAAATGTAAAAGTTCCCAATTTTAACTGTTGTTCCCCTCCTCCAACCATCAATAAAATATTAATACTTCAGTGGTGTTTGAGAATGGTGTAATTTTTTGTTTTCTGTTTGTCCTTTCAGAAGAAAAGCTTGTTGGATTTTCTCGTTGGTTTCATCGTTGGCAACAACAATAGAATAGAATGTGAAATGCACGCTTGACTAATTTTCATGAAGCAATATCCGATATATTTACACTTAACTGTCAAAGTAGAGCGCTTTCATCAAAAATTCCCAGACAAGTAAACAATAAATTTTGCCTTTTGGCGATGAATTGTACTCAAGTTTGCAAACAACATCAGCTGCAGAAGCTTAAAAGTTGGGCAAATTTAAAAAATGGATAAACAACTATTTGCCTCGAAGCAAGTGTTTTCAAATTGTTCTTCATTCACAAACGTGACAACCGAAATATATTTGACGTAGATGAATTTAATGGACCGCAGAAGTGATGATGCCTTACGACTTTTATGGACACGTCGATAAATTTACGCTGCATGTCCAAAGCTTATTGATGATTTGTTGAGAAATTTCTTTTAAGAATATAAGTTGCAATACAAACAGTGCAATTTACTGTTCTTCTGTCTTAATTTTAAAATAACATTTGTTTATTGTATTCCATTAGAGAAAAGCATGCAAATGATATATATATCTGAGTTTGTAATTTCAAAAAAATTTTTAAACTTAAATTTTAAATCATATTAGCAAGGTGAATTAAAAAAAGACATTTATACAATAAATTGCATAAACTTGCTTACCAGAATGCCAGTGAAGAAGGCCACGCCATAGTATACAAGGAATGTAGAACATTAGTGCCTCAAGCGCGAGTACAAACGGCACCCATTGGTAATAACTAATTTGCCGAGATCTCCGTTCACCGTAGTCCTGAGGAATTGCATGGTGCATCGGCAAATAATACGTATTTTCCACCCAACAAAAATTTTCAGTGTACTGTTCCCAAGCATCAGTAAACTGGGCTGGTACCCAACATTGAATTGGGTAACCAACGTATTGTTTTGCGCTGACGATGATGGCAAACGCAAAAATAATCGCACTCGTATAATGGTAATTTAATTTGTCCACAAAATCATCATCCACTCTTGGATGCAAGCCCTTGAAAATGGCAGCCAAATAATAAAGCAGCATGTTTTGTTGACTTGTTCAGTCCATTCAAGGCACTGTATGGAAAAGGTTGTCGAATATCATGTAGTAGAACAAGTGAACGTCGTCATTCGGTGAATATCTAAAGAATAAAAAATTTCAAAAGGCATATTTCACATCCATCTGAAAGCATAAAAGCATGAAAAAATACGTTCAAAGAAAAACCTTAACACGTTTATAAGTTAAAAGTTTTTTGTATGACTAATTAATGTCATTTCTCTATTGGAGATTCGAGTAATTGATTGCACATTTCCCACATGGGATTCTGGACAAACGGAAATCTTGCTGTTGCTATAGTTTTACGTTGAACAGTGGATGCAGTTGCTAAATGCACTGTCGTCAGATGCTTTAACTTAGTCGGCTGCTTATTGCTTATATAAAGGCAAAAACAACAATTTTCATGGACGTCACATACGATCAATCTTCTCAGCTTACTCGACAAATTCAAACTGATGGCGTTCATGGCGGCCATTCACTTACAGGCGCTGTATATATCAAGCGCTTCGAAAATCAATTATTGGCTAGAAAGCGCAGAAGAAGCAGCTGAGGTAAAAACCGTCACGCATGCGGTGTGTTACCACTGTTGCTATGGTAAAACAAGGCAAAGCTGCGGAAACATTATCAGAAGACAATGACAATAGAAATACCGAAATTTTTATTCTTCTTCTTCTTAGCGTAGTTTTGTTTTGATTTTTTTATATTTTTAGTCTTTATTTTTTGCTTGCATTTCAACATCTTCATTTTGTTGAAGCTAAATCGCTTATCACACGAAGTTACCAGTCAGTCACCTTGTGAACGACTAAATAATCCACTAATTAGTTAACTAAAGTTTATCCGTTTATTTGATGCTTTTCAATTGATTTGCACTCGAACGAATTTCAAAATATACTAACGAAGACATTAGATGCATCAAGAGAAAAGGGAAGAAGGGGTAAGAGTTGTGCAATGGAATCGTTGTCACGTTTTTTCATTTGCTCAGCAAGAGAACTGAGCAATTTTGCGCTTTCATCTGACTTCACTGATCATAATGAAAAGGCAATTTGTAAAACCCACTTGTCAACTTTAACCTTAACTGCGGCTTTATTTCAATGCGCTTGTTTCTCTATAAATGTTTTGAAAAAAAGAAAAATTGTCAAACTGTCCAGACATTATTAAAATACGACAAAAAAAACAATAACTTATCCGACTACTGCAAACTAAATTTAGTCGACTGCGTATTTAAATTATTTCAGTCAGGAAATGTTGAACATTTAGCAATTGTGAAAGCATAATCAAAGAATTGCAAACGAATCAGTCCGTAATGAAATGCACGCAAATCTTTCGTAGTTCACCTCTTCCCCTTTATATTTCTCAAAAAATAATTTAAACTATATCTTAATTTTTATTAGTTTCTAAAATAAGTTTCGGTTTGATAAAAGAAAATGATAACAACTTCAATCATCTCGGATAATAATTTCAAGAATGTCAGTAATAAGAATATTTATGAATTGTTTCATATATTAATCAGCTCTAGATACATTCATCATTTGCATATCCTACCCAAGTAGAAGCAATATTTATTACTATATTACTTGTTCAAAAAATTTATTTTAAAATTTATTCTTCAAGTCTTTCAATACTTAAAATATAAAAGCTAACTTTTTTTTTATTTCAGGTTTAACAAGTTAATCACATCAAGGCTGATCTCTTTAATGCTTATATTAAAATGCTTCACATAAGTGTTTGTTTTTTTTAAAATTAATTTAACTGTAAAACTAAAAGTACTACTGCAATTGTGCTGTGAAAAAATATTTTGAAAAATACAAAGAAGTATCATCATGTGATTATCAAAAGTTCTTTTCAAAAGTGCCGCATGATTTCTGAAATTTGAAATTATGAACAAAAAGGAAGTATTAAAGTGATATTAGAAAATTAATTTATCAAAAGTGCCAAACGCAGTTATTTTTATATTAATTTTATAAAAGAAAAGAGAAAGATATTTTAAAATGCATTCAAAAAAGTTTAAATATAATAGTAGTTTATTCAAAAATGAAATAATAATTGCATCGTTCAATTTGAACGTTCAACAAACAATTAGAACTGTGTTAAAGTGAAATTAATTTTTTACAAACAGCATTAGCTTATTGGAAAAGAAATTCAAAAGCAATTTGACAAAGTTTAATGGTAGATTTTTTTTGACTAAATAGTAAAAGAAAGAATAATCATTTGTTGTACAATAAAAAAAAAACTAAATGAAAAACTTTTCATCCAGACAATAACAATAAATAAGCTTAATCGACAAAATAAGTTTAGATTAAAAGCTTTGAAAAAGCGAATTATTTTGTTCAATGGTGATAAGTGAATGCGAATGCTTTTAAAATGCTTTGTCATTTTAAAAGTTCTGTATTCATCTATATAAAATATCATGATTACAAAAAAAAGAATTACAAGATAACAATAAAAGTATAAATACCGGAATGGGTATATATATGTAGAAGATATGCTGATTATAAATTAGCCCCAAAAAGTGTCAGTTGATTGTTCATGAGAAATAGAAAATAAACAGAAAGTCGGTTGTTGAAAATGAGAAAAATTAGAATCTTTTTTTAATAATAAATATATAATAAAGCTTGAGATATTTGTTTGCTACGTTTAATTGGACAAGATGCTTAAAAGACATAAGAAACTGAACCTCAATGAAATTGCAGTTGAAGGGAAAAGTTGAAAAGAACAAAAGTGTACTCCGAAAGCATCGTAATCAATATTATTGCTCTGCTCAGTTGATTGCTTCGACGAGAATGGTTTTCCGGTTGACTGCTTACAGAAATAGCAATCAGTTATAAAGCTTCACACATTAAAGTAGTAAAAAAATAAGAAAAACACCTGTCACTTGAAGGAATGTTACTTGAGAACGTCGATTTTGACGGATTTTGGACATTAATAATATTATCATGTTGCAAATGGCATCAAAATAATCATAATCATAATTATAATCATAATAATAGAAAGAAAAATGAAAAAATTTTGACAATGCATTCGTTTGTTTCAGTGCAGCATTTTATGCGTCAAAAACGTCAAACGTTGAATCATGGTGAAAGAATTATTTAATCTGTTCTTTCGAGCGGAGAAGATGTTGTAAAGTGGAATAAAAAATTGTCAAGATTTTTCCCGGCTAAGAAAAGATGAAAACAAAATATCTTTAAAAAAATATTTTTTAATGATCAGATTAAAATCATCTTATCAGGAGAAAACTGATTCGTGCATTCAAAAATTGTTTCAAATCTGTCAAATTAAGGAACCATGTCAAAAATAAATTAAAAATTTCATATTCACTTATTTTTATTTATCCAATTTTATTTTTGATCTAAAAATAGAATATAATAATAATAATAATAATAATAATAAAATGAAGAATAAAAATTATAAAAGAAAATAAGAAAATGGAGTTTAATTGAGCTTTCAAAGCAGATTCTGTAATGTAAAAAAGAAAAGAAGCTTAAATAATTTTCCAATGCCATTGAAAATTAGACTAATTAATGGAAAATGAATGAATACAATTGTGAAAAAGAGAAAATTGAATTAAAATCTATTTACAATAAAATCAGTAATAAAAAAAGAAGAAGCAGTTTTCTCCAGTTTACAGTCATTCCATATTGGCAAAACAAGTGGAAAAGCATCCTGTTGTGCATTTGCGTCAAACATATCAAAGCTTTATGATGATGATGATGTTGTTGTTGTTGTTGTTGTTGTGCTAAAATTTTACCTGTTGGATTAAATAGAAACAGCTGCTCAGTATCAAGATGGCCAATTGAGAACAGCTGATGCAATTCTGAAGTGAAAAATTATGCTTAATAAAGACGTCCAATAATTTATATCCCAAATTATCATCCATCACTATCAGCCTTCTTTCACGCAATTTATTATTTAAAATTTCAATTCAATTTGATAAGCAATCTGATAAACGTATACTTGTTTTTTTGCTATGCGTGTGCAAAAGAAAATAAATTGCATTAAAATAAAAAATAAAAAAAAGATTTTAAGAAGCAAAAACTATGAACATTTGCTTATTTGCATGCTAATAAATTCATTGATGTATTTGTATTAAACCAAATATATAATCATATTTTTGCCATTGGAAGCTACTTAGAAAAACCAACTTGCTTTGTAATGTAATTTTTGTCGTAAAGTTGATTTTTTAAGCAAACTGATTTATTATTAAAAACAGATGCAATAAGCCTTATGCATATTCTCCATATTGATTTACTTTTGATTTTGTAACATTTTTAAATCTTAATAAACAAGCTATTAATAAAATTAAATGTATTTCGTTAAGAACAAGTTGCAAAGCATGATATTGATGCAGAGCAAGCAAATATTTGCAGCATAACAAAATTTACACAACACACCCCATCCACATATATATATATATGTGTGTATGCTATATAAAATAATAAAAATTCGATTTTTAATTAAAAAGCAACATTTTATAATGAAGTTTAATGTAAAAATTTAGTACAAATGATGATGCTACTCAGATTTCTATATTTTAAAGCTTGTTGCTAAGCAACTGTATTGATGATGAAAATTGTCAAATTACAAACGATGAAGTGAAGAACACATCATATTATGGCTCAACGTTGCCGTTACAGATGGAAAGATGCTTTTCCTTCGGTGGCAAAATTTTCAACAATTCTACTTGAAATTTCAATTTTTGTAAACTTTGCTTTGTGCAATGATCAATTTGATCAACTCGAACATGAACCATTTTTTTCACTGATCGAATGTTCCATTAATGATACCGCCTTGCAAATTGACAAAAGCTCTTGGATAACTATTGGTAAGCATTGTATTTTTGAGGAAAAACAGTTTACCAAAATAAAATATCAAAGCCTTTAAGCTAGAATAAATCAGTATTGATAGTTGTTTACGTCTTTGATGGTTACATTTTCTGAAAGATTTCTTCTCCTACATCAGGTCATAAAGTAAATCAATTTGTCCTCTATTAGAAGTTAAGCAAAGTAAACTTATTAGCAATATGTGAAATAAAAAATAAAGAAAAAGAAAATAATAATCGATTGCAGCAAACTAGCGTGCTTAATGCGTCGAAAATATAAAGCATTCTTGATGCGAGTGAGAAGAAAAGCAATTATATGCATGTATGTGAAAGCTGTTTTGAAATAAGAAAGAATTTTGTCTTTTTTATTGTCTCATATAGATGCAATAGATCAAGAATTCATAAAAAATTAAACAATATTCTATTCAAAAAAAACGTATACGGTTTGTATATATTGTGATTCATTACTTTCAGATTCACAAGTGTAGCATTCAATATATGCAAACACACAATATAGTATTAATAAATAAACTGTTCAAATGAAATTAGTACAAATAGAAGAAAGTGTAAGTTTCAATTGTATTAATGCAATTTAAATCAAATCATATTAAATCACATTTTCCTTTCATTGAATTAAAATAAATTTAATTTGTACCTTAGTTAAATGTTGTGAAAAAAGTTTTGACTATTATACTATTAATTTTATTTGTTAATTATTTATTTGATTTTATTTGTTTACTATTAATATTATCAATATTATAATAATAATAATTAAATATAATAATATTATTAACAATATTAATTTTATTTGAACAAAAAACTGTGAGATACATACAAAACATTCAAGCAAAACAAACGTAGATTATGTGCATAAATTGAAAACCAAAAAATCTATTCAAAGGTATTTCACACTGTACAAAAGTTTTTGATTTATTCGCTTACTGCTATTGGAACAAGAAAATTTTGATTAAGATTCTTCTAAATTTTGGCAGCAAAACCTTCTCATACCTTAGATATGCACAGGATGGAATATTGATCTTGCTCAAGACTAGCTGTACAAAGTTGAAATCTACTAACTGCTTATACTATGTTTGAACTCTGACACTTCTATTCACAGTATAACTATCATTAAATTTTAATATCAAATTGCAAATAGCATAAAGATAGAAAGCTTTTCAATACTATAATAATAATTATTGTTTATTTAATAATATTATTTTACTTGAAAATACTTTATCCTTTTTATTTAGCGATAATTATTTGTAGCATTATTTATAATTGGTTGTAATATATTTTATGCCATGTATGTAATGATTTTTCTTGTTTAGCTTTTAATTTAATGAAGATAAAAAAATTATTGAACAAGCATATAATAATAATAATAATAATAATGATAATAATGATAATAATAATAATGTTGATAATGGAAACAATTTGAGATACAAAATGAAATATAAATATGTTTTAAAATAAATATAGATATACATGTTTTAGTTTTATGCTATATATACAGTTTTAAAATGAATATTGATATAATAGATATACAATAGCTGTTGTTGCATTAAGTCAGAAAGAATAAATTTGTTATACTTTACATAACAAAATTGAATATTATGCAAATATATTTTTTATTTTGAAGTTGATCAATTTTAAAACAAAAAATTGATTATTCATTAATAATAATAGTAAGTAATGGTCGGTTGGTCGATTAGTTGTTAATGGAAAAATGCTTTTTATTGTTTCATTATGGAAATGCTTACTGAATACTGAACAACAAGCCAACTGGTCAAATGTGAAACTTTGACATTTCATCCATTTAATGAGAGAGCAGTTAATAATTTTCTCTGAGACATTTATTGTTTTTCAGTAGTGAACGTAAATTTTCAAATCAGTCGCTTGTGAATGCTGCGAAATTGCTAAATTTCATTATCATACTAACGTCTGCTAACAACTTGTTACACCATGAAATTACACTACCGACAATTAGCAACCTGCTTAAAAATGATTGCAGAACGACAACAACACAACACACAGACAACGTCATCAATAGTCGCAATATATTTATCCAATTTACCTTGCTTTTTATTGAAACGTTCAATTAATTCAATTAAATCTTCGATCATATATTTATTTTGTAACAAAATAAAAAATAAAACCACAAGATTTTACTTATCCAGCTATAACATTATACTTCATCTGTACAATTAGCTTATTGTTATCAAAAAAAAAGATCAATAAATATGAAATAAACAAAGAAAAATTGAACAGAAAGTGAGAGGGAAGAAAAAAAAATAGCTTATTGATTTCTCAAAATTTTACTTTTCTTTCTTATATCACTTACGAATTGTTGCTGTATTCAATAAAACAACAAATATTAATAATTCAACTCTGCTCATAATTTGGATATGCAATTTGCAGATGTTTTGTTAATAAAATTTGCAAAAAATATATCAGCTTAAATCTCATACCCTTCAATTCATTCAAATGTATGAATAAGTTGTTTCTCTCTTATATATATATATATATATATATTTATTTATTTATTTATTTACGTGTATATTATACGTATTGAACAATTGTGAAAGCACATCATCACTCACTTATACTTATTGATTGAATTGACTTTTGAAATTTTTGTCCAGTAATAAAATAATATCAATGATTAAAGTGGAAATAAAAAAAAACATTTCTTTTTCTTATGCCTCTCGTAGTGACCTTACAAAAGTTACTAATGCAAAAATTGAATATACTCTGTCAACATGAGAAAGCATGAAAATAGTAAAAATCAATAATTTTACCCCGAAACTTTAATCTCAATTTCTGAATGCATGCACTTGGTAGCGCTTTTCAGTTCTGATCTTTCTTCTTTTTTTTCTTATTCTATTCTTTGAATTTGTGAAAACGAAAAGTGAAACGACGTTTGAAACCAAACAACGACTTCATCAATAATTACTCTCTTTTATAATATTACACAAAAAAAATTTTTTTCAAAATTCTCTCATGCGTTGTGTAATGAATAAATAATATTTCAAAATTTAAACCAATTCTAAACTCTGAAAAAGTAGGAAATCATTTTCACATTTCCCATATTTTTGCTTTGAACAACAATTTTCACTTTCTTCTTATTAAATATTCTTATTCACACCAGCAAAAATGCACTTTTATAATTTAACCAACACGACACAACAAATATGAAAAAATTATAAATAAATTTGCATTCTCTATATTCAAATTATTAAATTACTTTCAAATAGTAAGAATTTTTCTAATAATTGGATACATGATTGATGATGATGGAATTTCTTAACAATATATTTCAACAATAGGAGAAGAAATTAAAATAATAATAATTTTCACTTGAACCGAGAAGCATTTTTTCAAAAATATTTTACCACTAGTAAATGTTTTGACACAAACACATGCAAGATTTTAAAATAAATAATTTTAAAGTTTTCAAATTAATGCAATTCATACTGAATAAACAGAATAAATTATTATTTTAAACCAAAGTCACGTTTCATATTTGATTTTTGTTCTGTCATCATGAAATTACAAATTACTTGATAAAATTTGTAATATCAATAAAGGGGACATCTATTTTAACATATCGCGTATGTAGAATTTATGAATTAATACACTGCCCAACAGGATAATAATAAGAATAAAAATTAAAAGAAATACACAAATTGCTTTAACATTTGATTATTATAACTGCATGAAAATTTGCATCATTATTTTTCATAGAATATCTTGAAATATTAAAAAAAAAATAATGTTTCATTTTTTTCAATATAAAATAAGAATGACACGTACAATGAAGAAAGCAACTTTTGATAATATGAAATATTTTCATTAATAATTAAATTCAATTGTATGCTTATTTCAATATTGAAAAATGTCACGATGTAGTAATAAAATAGTTCAACAAAGTATTTTAAAATATTTTATGCAAATAATTTTCAATACAATTGTTCTTAAATTTCTTGGATAGTTGTCAAATTTATAAAAAAAATTAATAAGAACATTGAAAAATGAGCAATGCATTTTACAATGAAATGATAAAATATATTTTTTTAAACACATTAATCAAAAATTTTTTAACATTGCTTAAGTTTATGCTAGCTAAAGTGAAGTAAGAATCAGCTGAATGAATCAGCTGCTTTGTTCCATTGAAGCTGCTGTCCGGCAGGGCAAAACAGCATTAGCCGACCTTTTCAACTGAAACGTTGTTGTTGTTGTTGTTGTTATTTTCCTTCTCTGCTTACACATACACACATATATATATATATATATATATATAAAGCCAGGTAAATATGAAGAGATTTAAACAAAATTTGACGAATATCAACTTTACAATTTACACAACGTGTAGGGAAAAATTTTAAATAAAAATTATGTGAAAATGAAATAAAAAAAATTTGACAATGATGAACGCGTTGGAGTTTTGAAATGCAAATCCAATTTTTCATAAAATTCTTTTTAAATAGTAAAAAAATTTCAATCTTGAACGATACTTTTTAAAAATATGTCGGGATTTGCTTGGAAACATTTGGATGATTTATGATAGAAGAGAATGTTCAGTCAATGTCAGGTTGTTGGGCAATTAATTTACTTTAAACATGCTTATTGAGAAATTGAAAAGCATAAATAAATAAACTTTTTCTGTTTTATTTCTTTTTTTGAAACATGAAAGAGAAAAAAATAGAAAAGAAACCACGCCCTTATTGTTAACTTTAAATATTATTATAATAATAATAATTATTATTATTTATTACCTCAGTTGATGAATTGAATTGAATTTCAGTGCTTGAAGTTCCAAAATGGTTAGTGGTCGACGAAGAAGCTTTGTACAATCAATTGGTGGCAAAAATGCAACTATTGTTTGTGCAGCTTATTAACCGCAGATTCGACTACTGGTACCGAATATCTTCTGATCAATCTGCCATTTCCATCAACTACACAGATTTGAAATTGATCAATGTTAAGGTAAATAAAAATTTATAATACCTGGCTGTAATAATAATAATAATAATAATAATAGAGGAGTAGAAGAAGGAGGAAAAGGTATATTTTTTCACACAAAAATAAATAAATAAATAAATAAATAAATATCGTAAACACAACAAGCAACAAGAATATGCAAAGATCTGTTTGATGGATCAATCTAGCAAGAATGAGAGAAATTGGAAACAAACCTAGTGGGCAAAAGTTGTGGCCAGGTTGAACAGCTGATGCAAAAGTCTGCTTAAGCGTTAGTTTCGCACAAGCTTCACTGGCGAGCATCATCACGGATGACGTAGCAACTTCCTCCCAGTGTTATCCTTTCTTCAATAGATATTTTCATGTTTTCACACTTTCAGAACATGATTTTTGTTTTTTTTTCTTTTGGTTAATTTAAATTTCTCTCTTAATTTAAAAAAAAAAAATTTTTTTGAATATTGAAACATTCAGTAAAATTATCACATACCATACATAATTGATAATGATGTTAAATAGTGCAGATGAAAAGCCATTTTCATTTTCTCTTGTTAAGAAGAAATAATGATTGAATAAATGAAATGAAATGAAATAATAACAATAAATTGGAGATTTCTTTTATTTTTTAAATTTCTTTCAACTTCACTCTCTTATTAAACAATTTAGTTGTTGGCCCCCTGGTATGTTAGTGCCCAACTGTACTTGAGCTTGTGTTTGATATTGCTTTCTGAATGTCTTTAGCTGGCCAGTCAGTGTTGCCAGTTGTGTCGGTTGCCAAATCAATTTACTTATTCGTCAGCTAGATGAACTGAAAGCTTGCTGAAGAGCGACACTAATTCCGTCGTCTACACGATCCACCAGAAATATAATCATTTGGACATTTTAAAGCTTCAGATCAAAAATATCGATCCCAACCAACTGGCCAAAGCAACGTTTTACCAAGCAGAGTCCAGAAAATGACCGACGACAATTCACTTTGGCTTGCTTCATTTTCTTCATTCTTCAATTTTTATTCTATTTTAATTTTTTTCTTTTTTTTTGCAAATTTTCCAACTCTGGCTGATATATTTTCTCTTGTCTCTTTTTATGCTTGAACATCTTTTCATTGACAAGCTGCCAGAGTAAATTTCCATGCCAGCTTTTTACAAAATGCCACCAGTAATTTTTACAATTTAATTATACTATTACTGAAACAACAAACAAACAAACAAACAAACACAAACAACAATATTAACTAATTGACAAAATTTTTTCTTATGCTTTTTTTTTTTGATTCTCAGCATTCCAAGTGTAGAAACAAAAATTCCTCTTCAAATTCATTTATTAACACACTGTTACTTATTTCAATTATGAATTTGAATAATTTCATTTTCTTATCATTATCAAATGGTGTTTGCAATCACTTAATTGCTAGTTCAATTGAATAATGCAACAGCGTGTAATTGAATCTCAGCTTTGTAAATTCAACCCCAAACCGAACCAATCAATTCAATCCCACTTCTTAAACAAATTAACTAACAAATTTGTGATAAAAGTAATTTCAGAACAAAAAAAAAAACTCCACATCCTGATATCACGATAGATAGTTATTTATGCAAATTTGCATATTCAGCTATGATAAACTGTAAAAAACAGATTAGATTGTTGGACAATTTTTAATAAAACTGTCAACAGATACGTCATGTGCAGAGTAGAGTAAATTTTCTATTTTGTTTGCAAATTTCCAGTGAAAATTTCAAATTTTATAATACTTCAAAGGACGGCTCATTGCATATTTCGCAGAACAGTTGGAAAATGTCAAAGTTTAGAATAAATTTAATGAAAAAATTAACATTATTTATTTATTTATTTATTTAGTAAAAAAAGTTTAAAAAAAATTAATTTACATGACTTTTAAAATTTTGCTTTTCTTTTGTATATGCTTTAATTATATTATGATAAAGTAAATCTCGTTATTAAAATAAACTTGAGAATATTTAAAGTTCAAAAATTTTTCAAATGTTATTTATTTTATCTTCATATTTTGCATTGAAAATGAAATAAAGATGAAAATCTTGAACAATGCAATTTTTTTTAAGTAAAAACAACTATTCTCTGAAAGACAGACACTATTGAAGAAAAAGCCGATGCAATCATGTTATAAGAATCTAATACGTGCATGTATAATAATAATAATAATAAATTTTAAAAAATAAGTTTAGAATAAACAATTTTATAAAGCATTGATTTCATTTTTTGATAACTTTTTAATGTTAGGTCATGAACTGGACAATGAATAAAGAAGAGGAGCTGAAAATTGACGTTGTTGCCTTTTATCGTTGTTCGACGCTTTCAGCAAAATCACTAGTTCAAGATGTCACTTTGATGACAAAAATTGAACTTCATGCCTTAATTGGTTTCTCCATTTTAACCATTGAAAGTATGTAATGCAAATATATCTACTACAACAACAATAATCGATCTGAAAGGATGAATGTTAAATTATAAAAATGATCATCAGAATAAATTTGGAAATAAATAAAAAAAAAGCCATTTTACACACATGAAATATATAATTTGCACGCATCCGAGCATCTTGATTATGCAAGCAAAGTCATCTGATTTTAAAATTTTGTCAAAATTTTTTTCTTTAATCATACAAATGAAAATATGAATATTTTTAAAGAAATATCATTATAAATCATGAAAGTTATTCGAATAATAGATTTGAAGATGAGTTAAATATTTTAGCATATTCAAAAATCTCAAGAGATGCAAATGTCAAAAGCTGGATATTGATCATTTCCTTGTCGTCAATCTTCAGCATTCTTTTCCTTGGATGGTTCATTTTATTTGCCTATTATAATACATGCGCCTGTATGGTGTTGAGAAAATTGCCGGACAACACTCATTCAGCAGTAGCAATGACAAAAAAATCGAAATTTCCAAAATTGAAAACATCAAGCGGCAGTAATGATGTCGACCAACAAATAATACCACACTCTGCTGAAAGTTCAGATAATGATAAGTAAGTTTAATAAGTTTACTCTGAATTTCATTTACCAAACTGACATTTGCCTTTTTATTAAGAACATTCACTTACAAATTAAAATAATTCGTCTATTATTTACACTAATCCAATTTACTTTATTGACAATAAATTTGTTATAACATTTAATATTAACTTTATACTGTTTTGCTTAATATTTTTGCATTTAATTTGCATATATGGAAAATTTTATTTGCTATTTATATTCAACATTGCATAGTATCATTTCATTTCATTGTACAAATATTTTAGAAAATTGGAAGTGGAAGCTGATGATGCTGCTCAGAATGCAAGCAAGTCTTGAAGTTGTCGATAAACATTATTTCTCAAAATTCTACCCTAATTTTGACTTTGTCATAGTCAAAACCGTTATCATATTATTTTTTAGATTGTTTTCAAACAAATTTTTATTGAAAGTATATAGAAAAATTGAATTCATTTTGTTCAATTGAAGCAATGCAATTATATCCTTTAGTAAAATAAAGAAATGCTGACGTTAAGTATACAAAAATTCTACAATAAGTTTATTTAAATAAATATGTATACAATGTTGGTTTATGTTGGAAAATTTTAACTTTTCGAAAGTGAATATTGATAACAAACGTCTTCAAAAACAAAATAATTCATCAGAAAATGCAGCAAAAACTTCTTTTACTTATATTACAATCATTTTAAACATTATATTAAACTTTCAGCTATTTAATATTAATAAATAAAATTCATTTCTGATTATTTCATAATAAAACTATTGCAGTTTAAAATGGTCATTACTGCAAACTGTAGATCAGCTAACATTAAATTGAAAACTGATTACAAATTAACGACTTTTTAAAAGTCATTAAATAGTTTAAAATAATTTCAAATTTATAATTCATTTTTCAATTATTCATTAAAAAAATATCGGTTATTTATGCAATAATTCAATATTATGTAATTATACTTGATCGCACTTACAGTAAACTGAATATTTTCAAAGTTATGAAGATAATTAAATGACAAATTTATTTTAAAAAACTGACATGAATTTAATTATTTGAGTGTTTTGGATATAAAGTCTCCATTATTATCATCTATAAATATTATTTTTTTTCTTTATTATTATTTATATATTATTAAGTTTTATTATCTTTTGTGATAGTTTTTTTGTCTTGTTTTTATTCTTTTGTCAATTTTCTGGTTGTTATATTTTTTAATTTGATCTGTTTTATGGATGAATATGTTTTTTTGGTCATTTTAAGTTTTTGCTTTCAATTAAATTTCTGATGGTGTAATTATACTTTTATACTATCAGTATAATTCACATAAGTAAAAGAATTTTCTAAATATGCCATTTTCTAATATTGATTGATTCTATTTAAAGTAATTTTCATTGATTTGAAGTGAATTTTTATTGCCGAAGGATGGATTGGAGCGAGAACAAGATTGTAATTAGTGATAATTTGCAAAATTTTGTCGGAAAACATTGCACTCTGGGAGTGGACGAAGCTGGACGTGGTCCAGTGTTGGGTAAGTTGAAAGTGGAATTTTTCAATACTGAATACTGTACTTTTCTTTTGTTTTTGATCAGGTCCAATGGTTTATGCCTGTGGCGTATGTGTAACTGATAATCTTGAACAATTGTCTACTTTGAAGGCGAAGGATTCGAAAACTTTGACTGAAGATGAACGTTCGACTATTTTCAAAAATATGCAATCGGAAAAGAATTCCAACCTTTTTGCTTATACTATGAAATTACTTTCGCCTGTTTTTATTTCAAAATCAATGCTTGGAAGGTGATTTTTGCTTATTATTATTTTCAATATATTTTTACACGATTATCATGAATTAATTGAATTTAATATGAAATGTAGCAAAATAATGCTTTTCACTTAAATTTTTCTTTCTTAAATATTCAATTGAAAAAGTGTAATTATTGTTTAGCATATTACTTAATGTACAAAAAAGCGGTATTTTAAATTTGTATAATTTAGATCGAAATATAATTTGAACGAAATTTCTCACGATACTGCAATGGAACTTATTCAAATTGTCTGCGATGCTGGAGTTGTTGTGGATAAAGTAAGTACTGTTTTTCAAATATTTTTTGTTTATTAATTAAAATTATTTTTTTTCAATGAAATTGTCATGATGATAGATGTGTCTCAGTTTGCACTGTTTTCCAGAATATAGTCCATATATATGATTGTCTGTTAGTAATTTTAAAACGTTATCAGTGGATGAATTCATTTCATTTCATCCATTAGCAGTAGGATAAAACTTTTTACATATTAATGATCAATTTAGATAATTTAAATAGATGCATTGTAACAGCAATAATTTAATTAAAAAATAATACATTTAGGTTATTTTGGATACTGTAGGTCCGACAGAAAAATATGAAGCCAAATTGAAAAAGCGATTTCCAAAAATTGACATTTTAGTTTCAAAAAAAGCAGATTCATTGCATACAATTGTCAGTGCTGCGAGCATTTGTGCGAAAGTTACTCGCGACAATTACCTTTCACAATGGTCTGAGAGTTCAGTTCCATCTGGTCAACAGTTCGGATCTGGATATCCATCCGGTATTGGGAGGTAGATTTGAAAATGAAAAAAAAATAATTTCATCTTCAAAATTTAAGATTCAAATACAGTCGCATTTTTGAACAATTCGTTGGATAAAGTTTTCGGCTTTCACTCGGTAGTTCGATTCAGTTGGTCAACTGCCAAACAGCTGTTGGATACGAAATGTGTACCAGTTGTGTGGTAATTTATTTTCTGTTATGGCGATCATCATAGTTCACTGTTTATTTATTTATTTATTTATTTATTTTTTTGAAAATTTTCAGGGAAGATAATGAAAACAATGATGAAGTGAAACAACCATCAAGACTTGGCAAGAGATTGACCAGCTATTTTCAATCGAATAAAGCAGACAATATTGTTCTGCAAAGGCACGCATTTTTTGAAGAACGATGCATCAGTTCAGTTGAAGAAATTTAAACAACTGTATTTCAAAATTTAAATTTCCTTCACTGATGACATAATAAAATGATGAATGTTGCAAATGAAACTATTAAAACATATATTATTATTATACGTGTGCGTGCAATAATATTAGATGTTAATATTGTCTATTTGCCAATCATATTATTTATTAATCAAGATGAAATACTCAATTTCTGTAATTTGTACGAAAACAAAATTACCACACTGTAGAATTCCTTCTATTTTATTTTATTTTATTTGCCAAACGACATTGTAATCACAAACAAACAGCAACGATCTCGGAATGGAATGGTATTCGTGGAATCAAAAAGAAAATATAAAATTTATCACGCAATGACGAATATTCGGTGAAGTTGTGAATAATTGACGAATGAATTTTAAAAATTGAAATTTACAAAAAAACTAAAGCAACTGCTTCACACTTATGGCACACGTCTGGCGGCTAGTAAGAGCTTAAAATGGAAAAGAATAAACAATAATGAAAGCTAATGTGAGATTTTTGATCAGCATCATAAGAAAATTCATAAAATCAACTTTCGGACGGATTGAAAATTATAAATATAAATATATATATATATATATATATGCGTATATATGGATAGATAAATGATGATGATGATGATGAAAAGTATAATTTTCATTTCAATGGCGCAGCAACCATTCCACCAGGTCCAGCCAAAGAAGTTTTTCCCATCAAGAAAACATCAATCTCACGTGCTGCTTGACGTCCTTCGTGTATAGCCCACACAACCAACGACTGACCTCTGCGGCAGTCTATACAAACAAACAAACAAATAAATAAATAAATAAATAAATGCGAAGCTTTTTTCAAACATCTCAGAAAATGCTTTCATCACCTCCTGCTGCGAACACTTTCGACAACGATGTAGAATATTTTCCATCCGCTGTTTGAATATTGCTTCTCGCATCTTGTTCAAGTTTCAATTGATCAATAACAGTCGATTCTGGTCCCAAAAAGCCCATCGCCAAGAGAACCATATCGGCGTTGAATATTTTCTCACTGTTTTCAATTTCTTCCAAACATGCACGCCCTTCTGCGGTTCGATTCCATTCCACTTGCACAGTTCTGACTCCTGCAACACGCCCACTTTGGTCGCCAACAAAGTCCTGCAATTAAAATTTTCCGCGCATTTTGAACAATTTAAAACAAAAAAACAAAAATTGAACACAAATACTTTCGTCGATATGCAATATATTCTCGGATCAGAGTCGTATTTCACTTTGTACTCTTCATGACCGTATTCAACGCGAAATATCAAAGGCCATTCAGGCCAAGGATTATTCAATGCTCTGCTGTTTGGCGGTCGAGACATTATTTCAAACATGACAACCGATTTCGCTCCCTTGAAAGCACACAAAAGAAAAAAAATTCATTCACACGACCAACATCAATGACAATCAACCTTACTTGTCTTAAGCAAGTGCCCAAACAATCGGTAGCTGTATCGCCACCGCCAATGATGATCACATTTCTGTTATGGGCATTCAATGGCTTGTAATCGACTTCAAAGCCGCGCTGATGAGACTGCCAAGTGGATAAAAATTCCATCGCAAAATGAATTCCTTTTAAATTTCGACCTAAATTTGTCATAAACGTCAAATTATGCTAGAAATATTATTGTTTTTCTCTTTCATCATACAAGAAAATAGAAACATCCCTCCTACCCGGAATGGTCAAATCTCTTGGTTTTGTCGCACCGACAGCGACAAGCACTATATCATTTTCCATTAGCAACAACTTTGCAGGAACATCTTTACCAACTTCGATATTTTTTACAAATTTTACTCCTTCAGCTTCCATAAGTCGAATTCGACGATCAATAATCTAAAAATGGAGTTGATTGAAAACTGAATAAATAAATAAATAAATATATATATATATATATATATATATATAGTGGCTGGGGTAACCTGCTTGCTGAGCTTCATTGTCGGAATCCCGAATTCAAGAAGACCACCAACATTGTTGCTACGTTCGTATACAATGACAGTGTGACCAACTTTGTTCAACTGCGCTGCCGCTGCCAGACCTGCTGGTCCACTTCCAATAATTGCAATTCGCTTGCCAGTTCGAAAAGCCGGCGGCTCTGGCTTCACCCAACCTTTCTCAAAAGCGAATTCAATAATCGAACATTCGATATTCTTTATCGTCACTGCCGGTTCGCTGATTGCCAAACAGCAAGCGCCCTGAAGAGCAAAAATTAATAATTGCTAATATTAAGCTGCCATTGTCATTGTATTCGTCGACTAACTTCACAAGGTGCTGGGCAAACGCGACCGGTGAATTCTGGAAAATTGTTCGTCTGAAGTAATTGAATCAACGCTTCTTTCCAATTGTTTCTAAAAACCAGATCATTCCATTTAGGAATGATGTTTCCAAGCGGACATCCGGTGTTGCCTTGGCAAAATGGAACCCCGCAATCCATGCAACGAGCTGCCTGCGTTCTAAGATTCGCTCGTATCTCTTTGAAATCGAACACCTCGTTCCAGTCCTCCAATCGCTCTTTTGCAGGTCGGTAAATCACCGTCTGCCTCGGATATTTGATAAATCCTCTAAATACGTAAAATCAGAATTTCATTCTCCATCTAATAAATAAATAAATAAATAAATAATCCACTACAATAATAACAACATAACATAGAATTAATTACTCAACTATGATGCTTTCATTTAAAAAATTGTATAAATTATTCCAATTTTCTTCACTTACCTAGTTTTATCCAACGCCGGCTTGGATACTTTCTTCGGCATAGGAGTAACAAGTATATTTTCTATGTCCATTGTTTCTGCCAAAAGAGCGTCAAGAACTTTTTCCTGTACACCACTGAACATTTCGTCGTTAGAATTCTCACATGAACTGCTTGAACTTTCCACTGGCTGAACCGACGTCTTTATTGTTCAAAGAAAAGTTGAGATAATTTTTTTTTTAAATTTCTTCATAAGAAAACTATCACTCACTTTTTCAGGTGAAATGGGTCTCTGACTGGACACTTCACGCATAACCTACAAAGAAAAGAATAGTCTATATACTATCAATATAACAAAAAAATGATATATATGTAAATTACTACTGTAACACATACTAATTTAATCTTATTTTAAAAATGTAACAAAAAATAATAATAAGCATTAAATTGTGTTGAATACAAAAATACTGACTTGCAGCATTGTGCTGGATGGCAGTTCTTGAAGAATATCTTCTTTGTAATCGGACTGTCCATCAACTTGGTAAGTTTCTTCCTTTTTCACAGCCGCAGCTTCTTCAAGCACACGTTTGAATTCCTTGGGAAATACCTGAAAAAATACTGACCATAAAACCAAAAAAAAAAAAGAAATCCAATGAATGTAAAATTTTACTTTGACAAAACGCTTGACAGATTTCGACCACTTTGTGATTATCTTTTCTGCCACTTTGCTGCCAGTCTTTTCGTGAAATTCAACAATCAATGTTTTCAACATTTTTGCATCTTCTTCAGTTTGAACAGGATCAAGATCAACACTGCCAACGTTGCACTTGTTCAGAAAGGTGTGCGATCTGAAATTTCAATGAAATTTCAAATAATACGAATAATGATGATAAATTAAAAATTTCCGCATTCTCACTTGTCGTAAACAAATGCAATTCCGCCAGACATGCCTGCCGCAAAGTTTCGCCCTACAGGGCCTAAAATCACCACAATACCTGAAGTCATGTATTCACAACCGTGATCACCAACGCCCTGCAAATACCAATTCCATTACAGTGGAAATAATTAAAAAACAAAAAGAAATTATAATAAGTTTATAATAAACCTCAACAACAGCTATTGCGCCAGAATTTCGAACACAAAAACGTTCTGCAGTGATGCCACGTATAAACGCTCGGCCGGATGTCGCGCCATATAATACAGCATTTCCGACAATAATATTTTCTTCAGATTTGAATGATTCGTGACAATTTCGAGGCGGGTAAATTATAATTTCACCACCAGAAAGGCCCTGAAATTTCATAATCGCATACAATTATAAAAATGAAACATTACTGAATACAAACAAAATACAGACATTACGCACTAAGTAAAGTTGTAAAAGTAATATTCATTAAACATCTGCAATATATATATATTTCGCTAATATATAAAGGAATAATTTTTTCGTTTCATTATTCAAGGAAAAAACCACATTCTACCTTTCCAACGTAATCATTGGAATCACCCTCCAATTCGACTAGCAAGCCTTTGGCCAAAAATGCGCAAAAACTTTGACCAGCAGAGCCAGTTAATTTCAAATGAATATTACCAGGCAAACCTTGCTCACCAAAACTGCTAAAAAGGAAATCAAATCAAACAGTATACAAAAATTTATTTAAAAATCCTCCATCCTCTAAATCGACAACTTACCGTGAAATGTGATAGCTGAGCGTAACACCAAAAGCTCGATCAATATTGCTAATTTGATACGAGAGATTCAAGGTTGTTCTTTCTCCATTCAAAACATTGCTGGCAGCTTCGATGATTTTATTGTCCTAAATAAACAAACAAATAAAATAAAAAATATAATAAAGTTAAATAGAAAACAAACATACCAAGCGTGAGCTTAAATCAAATTCTTGCTTTACAACAGAAGCTCGAGTATCGACATGCGGATATTGGTGAGAAACATTTTGCAAAATAGGGCCAAATTCCAACAAACGTGCTTTTTTGTTCTTGAAGTCCGGCCGAGGGTAAAGCAAATCAGTGCGGCCTATGGCTTCGCTGAGAGATCGCAAACCCAAATGGCTCAAAATCTGCCGCACCTCTTCGGCTAGCAGAAACATGTAATTGATCACGTGTTCAGGTTTCCCTTCGAATTTTGCCCTCAAAATTGGATCCTGCGTCGCAATGCCAACTGGACATGTATTCAGATGACATTTTCTCATCATTGTACAGCCGAGGGCAATTAATGGTACTGTAGACATGCCAAATTCATCGGCGCCAAGCAAAGCACCAATTACAATATCACGACCTGAGAATTGTAAAGCATATCAATTGAAAAATTACAAATAAAATGACTATACATATACACACACACACACATATATATATATATACCTGTTCTTAGCTGACCATCTACTTGGAGCGTTACTCTTGAACGTAAATTGTTCATAACCAAAACTTGGTGAGTTTCAGTCAAACCTAATTCCCATGGCACTCCGGAATGTTTAATGCCCGTCCAACTGCTTGCACCAGTGCCACCATCATGACCCGATATTGTGACATGCTCAGCTTTGCACTGCATAAATAGAAAATTAATAAAAATTAAAATTTTTCAACATAAAAAAAATACCTTCACAACACCAGCTGCAATTATTCCAACTCCTGCTTCTGAAACTAATTTAACACTTATCCTGGCAATCGGATTTGCGCACTTCAAATCGTAAATTAGCTTAAAAGTACAAAAACTCTTCAATGAGATGTAAAATTTTACACAACAAAAAAAATTTACCTGCGCCAAATCTTCTATAGAATAAATATCATGATGCGGTGGTGGACTAATCAAACCAACACCAGGGGTAGATTTCCTAGTTTCTGCAATTTCTTTCGTTACCTTGAAAGACATGGGTGGAATTATACAGAAAATGTCATTTTTCATTCAAACTTGAATTTTCTTTTTCATAAATAAATGCATCCAGATAAAAATTACCTTATAGCCGGGCAGTTCGCCACCTTCACCAGGTTTAGCCCCTTGAGCCAATTTGATCTGCAATTCATCAGCATTTGCCAAATAAGCACTTGTGACACCAAATCGACCAGAAGCAACCTAGAATTTCAAAAAAAAAAAACAAATAATAATAATAACATGTTGTATTTGATGATGAAATTAATAAAAATCTACAAAATTTGATAACAAACTTGTTTAATTTTTGAACGAGCACTGTTGCTTGAATCTTTTTCTGAATAACGTTCAGGATTTTCACCCCCTTCACCAGTGTTGGATTTCGCTCCGATACGATTCATCGCCAGAGCCAAGGTTGTGTGCGTTTCGTAAGAAATGCTACCAAAACTCATGGCACCTGAAAATGAATAATTAAATAAATAATTCGTTTTTAAAAATTAATAAACTTTTCCCATAACCTGTGGCAAAACGTCTGACGATAAATTTCGCTTCTTCGACGGATTCAATTGGAATCGGCTTCGGTGCATATTTCAATTCCAACTGACCGCGGATGGTACAGTGGCGATTGGCCGCATCCGAAGATTTGGAAAATTGCAAATAGCTTTCCCAGTCGTTGCGTCTGGCGGCTGCTTGCAGCTTGGCTATGCTGACCGGCTCGTTCAGATGCTTCTCACCACCTTCACGCCAATAATAGACCCCCTCGCTGACCAAAGCGACGTTGTCGCCTTCACGATGCGTATACGCGTAGAAGTGACGCTTCAGCATCTCTTCTGCCAGAATTTCAAAATTCACTCCACCCAAACGCGACACCGTATTGGTGAAGCACTTTTCCACAACATCCTGTCCAAGACCGACCGCTTCAAAAATTTGCGCTCCCTAGCAATCAAAAGACAAAAAAATAATAAAATAATAAAGAACTAAATCATAATAAATCATATGAATAGATCAAAATTTGGAAAAAAAGCGAAATAAACCACAAGTCACAAAATCCAACCATTATGTACTTTGTAACTGTGCAATGTTGAGATGCCCATTTTGGCCATAACTTTGCAAATTCCCCTGTAACAAGCGTCGCGAAAATTCATATAAATCTGTTCGTCAGTGAACGGTGGCGTCAAAAGACCCATTCGACGTAAACGATAAAGCGTCTCATAGACGAGATACGGACATATAGCGTCAGCACCGAACCCAAGAAGTACACAAAAATGATGAATTTCACTGGAAAAGAGAAAAAGAAACAGAAATCAATTTTCAACACAACTGCCCTTCAACACCGTACCGTGCTTCGCCTGATTCTACAATAAGTCCAATTTTCATGCGCAACTTTTCTCGAATCAAATACTGATGCACAGCTCCCACGGCCAACAATGTACTAAGAAAAAAAAAGAAATACATATTCTCATTTGCATAAAACAGAAAAACAATTTTACCTTATTGGAACATAATCACGATTCGCTGCACGATCAGATATCACTATCAATTGATAATCATCCAATGCTGCGATGCAAGCATCGGCGCAAATTTTATCCAATGCAGGCAACAAACCTCTCACGCCGTGGCGTTTCGGATAAACAGCATCAATCACTCGAGTCTAAAATATTTTCATTTCATGTAAAATTTTTCAATATATAATATTATTGAAAATAATTAAATTAAATTGAAAACTTATCAAATTAATTACAAGAAAAAAAATACTCACTTTCCAACCACGGTAATTGTTCTTTTTCAATACTTCCATCTCGATTAATGATAATATGGGTTGCTCAAGAAATAAACGTCTGCATTGTTCAGCCGAAGCGCTGAGGATGTTCGCTTCGGGTCCTATTGGGCAAGCCAGCGACATGACAATCTGCTCTCGAAATGGATCAATCGGTGGATTTGTAACCTGAGCAAACATTTGCTGAAAATAGCTGTAAAGAGACGGACCATACTGAGACAAACATGCCAACGCTGTATCATTGCCCATTGAACCAAGCGCTTCTTTCCTGTGTTATTATAAAAATTGAAAATTACTAATCAAATGTGAAATTATAATATATCATTATGATAATTTATTACTTATCTCTGATCATGGGTACTACTAAAATTCCAAAAGTATCATGAGTGTAAGCGAATAAAGTTAGACGACGATCGTCGTGTAAAGTTTCGCCTTCTTGGGGAATTTGTGTAAGTTCACGAGAGATTAAATATTCATATGTAAGTAAGCCATGTTTCACCTAAAATCAAGAATCATTTTTTTTAAAGATAAACATAATAATAAAGATGATGAATGTACAACGTAAGAGGAATATACAAACCTGATAATCACGCAAAATATGATCAAGATCTATGACTTCAGTACGCAGCCATTTTCGAACTGGACGCAATCGAGCAATTTCAAGTTTCAATTCTTCATCCCGAGCTAAACACTTTTTCACGGTGTCAACCAAAAGCATACGTCCCGGTCTCAAACGACCCTAAAAAAAGAAATTATTTAAAAAAATCAAAATCAATGCAATTAATTCATTGATCAATAAATTACCTTTCGGACAACACATTCAGGCGCAAGTACATTAGTTCCTACTTCGCTTGCCATGTAAATAATATTTTCATCAGTAATAACGTACCGAGCTGGCCGTAGGCCATTTCTGTCCAAAATTGCACCTATGTATCTTCCGTCGCAGAAAACAATCAAAGCTAAAATGAAGATGAATTTACTTTTCTCAAAACCACCTACAAATTTCAAATACAAAATACCAGGTCCATCCCAAGGCTCCATGGCCATAGCACTCCAGTTGTAGAATGCTTTCTTTTCAATGTTCATCCGTTGATCCTTTTCCCATGCTTCTGGTATCACTGTCATGGCTACCTAAAAAAATTAAACACCTATGAGATATAGAAGCACACCCCCCCCCGAAAATTAAATACTTCAGGAAGAGATCGTTCACCAGCACGGAACAAGAATTCTACAGTGCAATCCAACACAGCAGAATCGGACGGATTGTCATCCTCAATTACAGGGAACAATTTTTTCAAATCATTGCCATACTGTGGACTGGACATCAATCCTTCTCGAGCTTTCATCAAATTAATATTTCCACGAAGTGTATTAACTTCACCATTGTGAGATAATATGCTTAAAAAGTATGTTTATGTAATAAATTTATCATTTCTAATAAAACCAATGAAAATATTCATTCAATAATTTAGAAAAAAAAACAAATCTAACCGAAAAGGTTGGGCGCGTTCCCAGCTTGGCATTGTATTAGTTGAAAAGCGTGCATGCACCATGGCAATGTGTGTTTCGAAATCTGGATTGACCAAATCTTTGTAATATAGCCAAACTTGGAATGCAGTAAACTGTCCCTGAAATATATAATTGTAACAAAATTTATGTCATCTGAATATGTCATATATTCAATATCAATGAATATGAATTTATGTCATATATTCAAATGATACCTTGTAAACAATTGTCTCTGAAGATAAACTGCACAAGTAGCAATAAATGCCTTGTCTAGGTATGGAATGTGAAGCTTGTTTTCGCATGAGAAATAGCTAAATGAAAATGCATCAAAATTTTGCATCAATTTAAACATTGTTGTACTTTTCTTTGAAATTCCGCAGTGGAGATATTTTCACAAGTTACAAAAATTTGCCTGATCAATGGTTCCGTTTGTCTGGCCAATTTTCCAAGTGCAGTCGAATCTACCGGAACATTGCGCCAACACAAAACTTTCAAACCACAACCAGCAGCAATGTCGTTTACAAATTCTTTTCCTTTTTTATAAGTTTCACGGTCGAAAAATATCAAACCTGTAGCATATTCACCTTCGGATGGAAGCGTCACTTTCAATTTACTATTAATAAACAGAAATACATCATACTTTAATTTTCATATTTGACAAAATTAAAACTGTTGAATAGCTTTTACTGCAGTTCTGTTTTAAAAAATCGATGAGGAATGCCAGTCATCACTCCTGCTCCATCACCTGAATCATTATCACACGAACAAGCGCCACGATGTTGCATACGTTCCAACATTTGTCTAGCTTCGCTCAAGATCTACAACAATTCCACAAAATATACAAATAAAATTACACCTTGTAATGTAAATTGTTTATCGCCCTTTTCTTAAATAATAATCAATTTATTAATAAATTTAATAAAACAATCAACTATTATTGTTTTTACATATTAGATTGGTTTCTATATAAAAATTTACATTGCACTGCTTGTTCATCTTTTAAATATCATAACTCAACGTACACAACATACAGATTTTTACATTTTTCCAATTAACTTCTACGACAACAGCAAATGTATATCAAAAACAACAAATCGATTAACAAAAATCTGATTTTTTGACATTTTTAAACAATTAACAATTTATCATATTTAAAATTACATTACATTTTCTCTTTATAGATGTATTTGTAAAGTAAATTTAAAAATTATTTATGAAATATTAGCTTTTCTTTTCCTTCCGATTACGCAACAACTAACCAATGCGTCGTTTCTTTTACCCTTTTATTTGACATTTCTATCGTTTTTTTTTCTAAATGTACTTTTGCATAAACATGGATAATTATTTATAAAAGCTCTGATGACACAAACGCTTGCATATAAACAAATTTCAATCAAATTGCCCACACTGTGCCAGTCATGCAGAAACCTTTAAAGTTTAATTATTCACAATGCAATACTGATCTACAATTTTAGTAGTTCAAAGCATTGAACTGTTAACTTATTACATGCTATGTTTATTATCAAATGTAAAAAAGCATTGAAAATTACTAAAAAAGAATACTCGCAAATTCAGAAAATGTACGGCTTTAAAATGTATATACAGTTTATGACTATTTGATTAAAATTTTTAAAATGTACATTTCTAACACCGCTATTATAAATGTCCTTTCAAAAAACAGATTATAAATGAATAATATAAAATGAGTTTAAGTTTAGTAATTCTGATTTCAATATAAGTTAAAAATATCTATCAGCTATAGATATTTTTTATTTTTTAATAAGATCTGAGGTTTTATCAATTTTTTTCTTATTAAAGGTCACTTCTTAAATAAAATTCTCCCTAAAATTAAAACAAACCTTGTGTGACTTTATGGCATTTATATTGGCTACAAAACCAACGCCACATGAACCTTTCTCCAATTCAGGAACGTACAATCCCATCGGACATAATCTTTTATTCGGATTCATAATTTTTCTCTCTTCAACCAATGTTGAGTTTCAGATTAATTAATATTCTATAAACAGATATTTTGGATATTATAAATGCAGATGTTGACTTTACAATACAGAAAACACTGAAAATGTGTATGCATATACTTGAAAAGATAGCTCATCTTGATATTACAATTGTATAAATATTTATAATATATTTTTATCTTATAATGGGCATCAATATTTTATACGAAATCATAAATAAACAGTGAAACATGCCACCGAAAACGTAAAAAAATACACTTTGAACATATTTCATAAACAAGTACGAAGCAATTAATCATTTCACGCAAAGAATGCATTATGTCATTAGTCAATATATACGGTAAGGTAATTAAGTAATATTATATTGTGTGTGAAATAATGAAATGCTATAAAAATAACTTTTAGAAATTATGATTAAGAAAAAATTATTCGAAATAATAATATTAATAAATTTATTGTCTTAAGAAATGCTAAAGAGACGAAAAATGTATCTGAACAATTACAAACAGTATAGTTGCAAGTATAAAATTATAGTATAAAAATCACTAGAAGAAATTTGTTTACCAATCCCGTAACAAGAAAGAAGCGAAGTCTCAGTTTTCTACAACATGAAAAACAATGAGAATCAAGTTCGATTAGTACTGTAAAAAATGCAACAAGCAAGTTAGTAGCATTAAAAGTGCTGTCTGAAAAATTTATTTGTGAATTATTGGCACTGTTGTTATCAAAAATAAAATACTACAACTAACATCAAGGTATTTCATTTTTTTATTTGAAATGGATTCTAATGCTGAACTAAACTGAAATATTTAGCGTTTTACTACTATATAAAATTTTACACCTAGGTCATTTTATTGATAAGTAGATATTACAGATGAATAACGTACGTAAATTTAACAAATCAAAAGTGAAATAACTTTTCAGTTAAACTGAAATGAACTTGTTCAACCAAGCTATGTCGTTATTCATGCATGTCAATGAAAGTTGATAGTACCAAAGAGACGTGGCCAACCAAATTTGGTCTTAAATGGTCATGTAGGGAGAATTTGTAAATGATAAAGGATCGACAAAAAGTTTTAACTTAGTGGCATCTGTAGTGAAATGCAAGTTGTAAAAAACAAACTAAACCATAAACTGTCATTTATCGAAAAAAGCATGTTCAGCTTGTTTTCAACTTCATGCAAATGATCTGCCTGTCAAATTTTTATGAAGAATATATTTACTTGGTTAATAATTTACGCATTTAAATTCAAACTATCTAAACTAACAAACAAGTTAGCTACCTAAAAATAAAGTTCATTGTTTTTGAATTATTAAAAGATTCTGGATCATGTATCATACTGATAATACTGAATGTCAATGTTAGCATTTTATAACGTTAATCATGGTAGAACGATTATGTACTGGATTCATTATGACTTAATATGCATCATTTAAAGAATCACAGTAATGTTTTCTTACATGCTCTTCATGCATATTCAATAAACAAAATTTATTATTCCACCACCGCCTTTTCAAAATGTAGTTTACATTTAAGATGTAAGCAGTTTAATTTCACGTTATTTAGTCTATTAATTATTTATTCACCTTAGTGTCCAATATGTATTGGGCATCATGCCAGAGCATGCACAGAAGTGCGTGTAAGCACAAAAGCACAACAAAATCGACGTTTCTTCTATCTGATTAAATAAAATTGAAATAACTAATGCAATTTATGGTCGTTACAGACAGCTGCTATAATGCCACCTAAAATCAACAGAAAACATGAAGAATTCCCTTATTTAACTATGAAAATAATTCACAAATTATCTCATATTTTAAATTCCTAAAATTTGTTTTTATACTAATCTATTTAACTGATTTGAATTTTTTTATTTTTAAATATTTTAAAATTCATATAACTCATGCAATTTCAAAGTGCTGACTTCTACAGTATGCTGACTTACAGTAATATTGCAGCAATATTTAAATAAACGTTCACACTATTGCAAACGTTTTATCAGGGATTTGATTTGAGCACTCTGACTGACTGGTTGTTGGCGACCTCAACTTTCAAATTATTTTATTTTCGTCATCCCGCTTTTGTGTCTTATGCTTGTGTTACGGTTCGTTGAAGTTTGATGTTCACGGAAGACTAGATTTGATTCCTCCTGTCTCATTATTGGTTTTCATTGATTGTCTAAAAAATTAGCCCATTTAAAAATTTTCTTATTTTATCAGTCAAATTCATTTTTCTTTTCATTTGTCAAAGTTATTTTAGTTTTTCATGAATGTTTTGAGGTGTTTTATTAGCAGTTTTTGTTTTTCTTAGAAATTTAATTTAAACATTTTTTTTCAACAGGTTTCGATATCTATTTTAAATCTATTTAATAATATATAATACAAACAACAGTAATAATTTTGTTAAGAAGAAAAAACTAATTTTTTATCATTAAATTGAATTAAATATTATCTTTTATGTTGTTTATTTGTGTTAATATGTTAAAGTAATTTACTGCAGATATTGTGTCCTTTTCTCAAATAAATCACAAATGAAAAACGAACACACAAAACATTGCATGTCAATAAATATGACTTTACTTGGCACAGCCTACTTACTTTTGTATTTAATTTAGTTAAGATCAAATGATTCATATGAATATGCATAGTCAGTTGAATACAGTTTTGCCTCATTATTCATACTACATTATTCAACACTACATCATTCTTACTTGCTGAAATTCTTCAACTTCGAAAGTTAACTCTGATATACACTGAAATGCTAATTAAGCATTTTAATTCCCCAACATGAAATGTTTGCGATGGTATAGTTAATTTTACGTTGTATTAAGAAATTTTGACGATTTCGAATCAACACTTTAAATTGAAGTTAACGCTACATTTAATCATAATTAATAGTGAACGAGACTTCAGTAAAGATAAGCAGGTAAGACTTTTAGTTGGAATAAGTTTTAGATTTTATATCTTAGACCAATTATTAACTTCAAGTTTCAGATTTCAGAGTTAAATTTAATGAAAATTGTCTGTCATTTCTGCGATGATGTTAGCATCATTTTCCCTTAAATTATGGAGACTTTGCAATAAAGATGGTAAATTTATAGTAGAGCAAGAATCTGAAGTAGAATAGGATCACTCAGAAAAACTGGCATTTTAATTTTTTTGTGCATATTCAGTATTCGAGATGTCTGTGCATTAAATATCCATCTGAAACAAAAAATTCTCTGCAGATCACGAGAGCTTTTGGATTTAGTAGGCGGATGGTTCGTTGAAAAGCATTGCAGTAAATTTATTGTGGATCATAACTTTTGACAAAGAAAGCTGTCATTGTTTATGCCATGTCATAATTTTTTTTGGTGACTCAAATCAATAAGCCAAATCTTTTTGTTTGCAAAGCGAATTCTTAATAAAAAGCTTTAAAGAAGTTACTGACTGTAACAGCTCCTTTAGAGACGGTTGTCAATCAGAATGGAATAACTTTATTATTCCAGCTTTCAATATAGCTGCTTTTCCAAAACGCACAATTTGCTTATTTATTCTTTTACTTTATATTTAATTATGTTTGCATTTTAAGCATTTAAAATTTGCATGTTCACGGAAACAGTATAATTAATCATTATGGAACTGAATTATCCATTATGCTTTTAATATGAATAGTTATTAATAGAAACTGAAGAAAGAGCAGGAAAATTTTGATTAGATTGAAAAAGAAATTTTAGATCCAATTTGCAAATGATAATGGCATGAAATAAATAGTGAATTTCTTACAAATTAAAATAGCTTTAGCCTTCATAAATTTTCTTCCTTTTTTTGAAAATATAATTATAAATAAAAGAGAAAGGATCATTTTGATTTTAATTTTTCAACATGATCATAGTTTTCAATGCTTTTTCGTTAAATTAAGAATTTACTTGAATTAACTTTGTTTCTGAAAACCTGTTTTAGATATTTCTTTCAGAAACAAGCTAAGCAATTTCTATGCCTTGATAACAATGAAGGTGCATATAAACAAAGCACGGAACGCAATTGTGTGTTATAATATTACTATACACTATATTCTTATCAGTAATATTTTTTTGGTATGATGGGCACTGAAACGAACATTATTTATAAAATCAAACAGACGTGGGAGGATTATATGTATAATGCTATTTAAATGTTTTATTGAAAGCAACATGCAGATAACTAATTGATTTTACTAGCCATTCTATGAAATGCTTTGATCATGATCTCGACATCTGGGATTCGCTTCTTGAGTACATGAAGCAACGCCACGGAGTTAAGAATAGAATAAAAAGCATAATGTTTTTTTGAACTGCCTGTTTATCTTGAACTAAATAATGAAACAGACTTCAGAAACTGTTTTACAATGACAGATGACAGTATAATTTCAATACATTGTGTAAAATAAAAATAAAATATTAATCTATTATATTTGAATCAACTAACATTTTTTGTTTCAACTGTTTTATTCATGCAGATTAAATTACAGATTAGATAACAGCTCGTTTTTTATTTATATCTTTATATTATACTTCAATCGGCGTAAAATTAAATTAATATATTCACGCGTAAGCAAACGCTAGATGGCGTAATGTTTAAGCCAGTGCAAAATAGAAAAATAGGCGTTACCATCGAATAGAAAATAAACCAATCAAAAAGTGGAATCAAAAGCAGCCGTTCAGGCCTTGCAACTATTTATAGGCTTTCAATAACAATAACTGGGTCAATTCATAAATTAATATTCTTTACTATGCATAAATAAATGTATATTTAAAATTTTTTAAATGAAACATGTATTAAACACTAATAGTTTTTATTTTCCAAAAAATATCAAAAATTATTTGAATTTTTTCTATTTCTTTATTTCTGAAATTGTACTTGCCGATCACTTTTTCTTCTTTGTATATTGTAAATAGCAGTCAATGCTGCTTTTGTCAAAGTCTTGGAAACTGTGACATTTTTATCTGTATCGCAATGTCTGTAAGTAATCGTTATTACATTTTTAATTCACATGATATATTTATTTTAATTTATTTACCTGTCTTTTTTCAGTTTGATGTATTTCTTTATGCTATAACGTTTATTTATGTATTCATTTAATATTGACAATTGTCAATGTATTCTGTATTTTTTTTTATTTTTGTATTTCATTGAATTTAAAATTTAGATGTGAAAAAATTGCGATGCGATGCATCAGCTTTTATATCAGTATGTCAATGTTTACTTGATCAATAGTAGCTTATTTTGTAGTATAACCATCACATTGTATAATTAGGTTAACTTTAATTTAAATATTTCCAACGGAAAACAGTGTCTGTTTTTTCTGATAAAAAGTGAGTTTATAAAATGAGTTGTGTTTCTGACATAAACATTGAAACTGATTTTATTTTTTTTTAATGTGTCTGAGGTTAGAATGTGGTTTTCCTTCTTTCTCAGCTCTGATGCCACAAATTGTTTTGATTACTTTGAAGCTTTCTGTTTTGATCATTTTGTTTTTTTTAATTATCTAAATGTGATTTGATTTTTAAAATCGTGACAATTGAAAAAATTTCAAATTTAACTATTAAACATTAAGTCTGTAATAAACTTTATTAAACATTGAAATCAAGGTTACTTTTGAACTTTGTCAGTTACAGGAAATGCATGAGAAAAACAATTATTATTCGAAGAATGTTTGTTTTAATTACGTAACTGCGGTATATGTTTATTATTATTTTGAATAGTTTTTTGTAATTTATTAACTAATTTTTAAAATTGTCTTATTGGCGAATTTGATAATGATTTGTATGAATTGCAGTTAGGAGTGATTAGAAAGTGGTTAATTGGAAATAAATTATTTTATTAAATGTGCACATGTTATGATCGTTTGACAGTTTTGAATTCCATGAGTTTTAAGATGAACAAGAAATCAACGAATGCGTTGACACTTGCAACAAAATTCAACTTTTTCAAGTGCCTTTTTCAAAATTTCCAAACATTTGATTTATCTACTTATTTCAGTTATTTGTTAGTTAATCAATTTTCATGATTGATTATTTGTATTGATTATATAAATTGTTTATATATTTTATAAAAAATGCATAATAAATTTGCGTTTTTAGTATTTGGGAAATTATCCTTCTGGTTACAGTGGCGCTTATGGTGGTAAGGTTTTTTGAATGAATTGATTGAGCAAAGATTTACGTATTGTTTTAGAATTCTTCAACACTGGCGAAAGTATAGATGAATTCAACCCAAGAACGCTGTAAGTTTTAACTAAGCATGTTCTCAAGCATTCGATTTGACTCTGTTTGTTATGAAGACTTTTGTAATAAGTAACAATAATAAGTATGTATTATTGTATGAGTAAAACGATATTGTATAAGTAAAAATTTATCCAATATAATTTTTTGAATATTTTAAATTTTATTAATATTTAAATATAAGATTCAGTTTATAATTTTTTAAAAGGTAAAAATTGTACGAGATTGTGAATTGTATATTTATTACGTTTACAGATAGGGGTTATTTTATTGGAATAATGCTTACATTTCAGATACGTTGGCAACTTAGACGCAACAATTTCAGAAGAATTTTTGTTGTCTTTGTTTAGTCATATTGGAGGCGTCAGCAAATGTAAGATTATACACGAGGTAATTAATTGTTCTGCTTGCTTTTTACAAATGTTCCATCCAATGTTGTATACTGTACTGTCATGTTCGAGTTTACATTTTGTTTTTATTTCATAAGAAGAGAATTGGGAATGTTTTACGCGAAGCTTAATTTTGAAGAAAGCTTACTCATGTTGTATATATACATATACATACATATATGTATATATACTTAGTTTTAGAATTTTTATTTAGTGGATAAAGTATTTTTTTTTAATTGCACTGTCTCTTGGTAGGAGAGACTTTTCTTGTCAGCTTTATGTTTTTGTTTAAATTTTTTCATCGTGAAAATATCCATTCCATTGAATATTTTGTCTAGGGTATTACCGAAGGCTGGAAAAACACAGCAAACGACTTTCTGACTCGCCTAGTCTGTTCTGCGACATTCTATTAAGTACCCTTTCATTCATTATATCTGTTTTGTACAATTTTGAGCCCCTCTTTAAGTATTAAGAGAAGCATGTGAAAAAAAAGTATATATTTGTATAAGTTTGCTTTGTTTTTTCGATCATTGATTTGCTATCGGAACCATTTTTTGCACCAAAACAAAAATCTGACAATAAGGCCCAGTCGTATTTTTATATGTTAGATTGAGTTTTCATCAATATTTTTCTTTTTCATTATTTGGTAATTATAATTATTTGATTTTGAATTTTTGATATCTTATATAGACTGCCAGTGATCCGTACGCTTTTGTTGAATTTGTGGATCATGCTTCCGCCGTGCAAGCGTTGACTGCGATGAACAAGCGTCTTCTGTTGGGAAAAGTAAGTGATTTTATATTGTTGTGAAAAGTTCAAAATTGAAATTCAAAATTTTCATTAAATCTATATGCAAAATTAAGAGTTGAGGTCAGTGTAAAATTTGAGCAATATTTGAAAACTTAATCTTCACATGAACATATCACTCTATAGTACTGCATAATAGTTATTGCATGCAGTAGCGCGCGATCAACTGAATTTTCTCTGCTCAAAGCTGAACAAATACACAGTTTGGAAATACACAGTTTGGTTTGACGTTTTACAAATAATACATACAACATTGGTGGCAGGTGTAGAGAGATAGAGAGAGAGAGAGAGAGAGAGAGACAGAGAGAGAATGGCAAAAAGGAAGTTTCATAGTGAATTGAACTGACAATTCGTCATCTTCGTATTTTCACATGTTTAACATTTGAAGAAAATAACAATAGTACATTATTTAAATTAACAGAAAAATACAGTATTCTTCTTTTTTTTCTTTTGCTTTTACGTATCAATTCTGAGAATGATAGTTTTTTTGTGAAAAAAAATATACATATGTATTTTCATGTTGCATTATGTTTCAATTTTTGTTTATCATGAAAATGTGAAAAAAGATTGGTAGAAATTTGTTCTGCTCGAAGATGGTTGACGATAGCATTTTTCTGAAATGAATTTCAATAAAAATTCATTTGCATTGCATAATTGTATATATGAGAGATTTGTTAGAAATTACGTTGTATGGATTTTTTTTTTATTTTCTTCTGATTTGATTTGCATGATTTAACATTGATGACTAAGCATTATAATACAGTTGTGATAGAAAAGTGATGTAAATTTGAAATAATATAAATAATGTTGAGAAAAATTTTTTATTTGAATCTTTCGTGTACTTATGCGTACGTGCGTGTGTGTGTGTTTGTATTTGTATAAGGATGAATAATAATAATAATATGAATATGAATATGAATAATAAGAATATATATATATATATATATATATAGATAGATAGATAGAATGGAATAATTTTTGTGGGTCAGCGAATCAATCGGCTCTGTGCTCGGCAGCTGTATTGACAAAGTGTATTGCTTACGTAGAAAGCTACAGAGACAGAGAGAGAGAGAGAGAGAGATAGAGAGAGATAGTGTGCAGTGAAAGTGAGATAGAGATCAGAGCTGTAGGAGAAAAGCTACAACATAAAGCACAGGCAAAAAGCACAGCAGTTCAATTTAATCAAATCGAATCGTTGCCTGCCTCTGTTGTTTATCTCTCAATTCTCTTCTCGTCTGTGTTGTTACATCGACAACAGCTTCTTACTGTATATATACTTTTATCTTCTGCTTGTTATAGCTGAAAAAATTTTTTTCATTTCATTCTCTTTTCTCATTTTATTGTGTTTGTTTGTTAATTTGCATATCTTTTGTTATTTTGTTTTGTTTTGTTTTTTTGATTATTCTTTTCAACAACAATTGTATTGTTGAAAAGTTACTTCCTTTAACTCTACAGTGGAAAGAAAAAAAGCAAATAAAATATATATATATATAGAGCTTTGTGACGTTGCTTATTGTTATTGTTGTTGCTTATTGGTATTTTTTATTTTATTTTATTTTTTTTCTGTTTTTCTATTTTAATTTATTTTTGACAAAAATGATCGTTTTGCCTGTTTTGCCACATTTGCATACATCCGCCGTTCAACAACCTTCCACCGTTTTCGCTCAGTCTTTGAACAGTAGTAGTAGTAGTAGTGGCGTTGCCGTCTCTTCGGACGCCTCGCCCGTGATGAACAATTATTATTCAGCAGCTTACGAGGGTTTGCCAATATTTCTTCTGCCAAACACCAAGGCAGTGTTGTCACCGTTGAAATTGCAGGTATTTTTCACTCTATTACTTGTAATCAAGGAAATTTTTTTGCTTTTTTTTTCCTTGGCAATCTCACAAAACAATATATATATATATATATATATATATATATATATCAGTTGCTGTTGTAAAATAAGTACTTTCCTACGTTGGGCAGTTATTATTTCATTTTTTTAGATTTATAAAGTTTTTTTTCACTTATTGTATACATGTATATATATATATAATGTGTATGTGTTATTTGTGGTTTATTATGTATGATTGTTATTTTCAAGGAAATGCGCGTCAATTGGGCCACGTCACCGGGAACGCAGGCTAAAGTCGACACGAGCAGTAAGTTTTACTCTTGCTTATTCAGTTTGTTACGTTATGATTATTTTTTTCAATTATTATCATTCTGTATTAAAATTTAGAACATTTTCACGTATTTGTCGGCGATTTGAGTCCTGAAATTGACAATAAAATGCTCAGAGAAGCATTTGCTCCTTATGGAGAAATTTCGTAAGTGATTACTGCATCAAAAAAAAATTTTTTTATACTATACTTTTTGTTGTTGTTGTTGTTCATGCTATTTCAGCAGTTTATTCATTTTTAGTGATGTGAAAGTGATTCGAGATTTGCAGACGTTGAAATCGAAAGGTTACGGTTTTGTTTCATACGTATCGCACGATGTAAGTGTGTGAATTGTTCTCTTTTCTGTATTCTTATAAATAAATATACTTATTTGTTTATTTATTTTTTGTTTTGCATTTCAGGATGCTGAACGTGCTATTGAACAAATGAATGGTCAATGGCTTGGTCGACGTACGATTCGTACCAATTGGGCAACACGTAAACCTGGATTACCGGGTATAAAATTTGATTTATTTAAATTTATTCATTTTCACAATTCAAACTGACCCATTGAAATTTAGGACAGTTAACTTTTGACGATGTGATGGCACAGTCCAGTCCACAGAACACGACTGTTTACGTTGGTAGTGTAGCCGCCAATACTACAGGTACGATGATTGGATCGTGTATTTTATTCATCGAAATATTATGCTGCATATTGTAGATGATGACCTGCGCCGCATTTTTGCCAGATTTGGTTCGATTTTAGAAGTGCGTGTTTTTAAACAGCAAGGCTATGCATTTGTACGCTTTGACAACAAAGAATCGGCCGCTCATGCGATTTTAAATATTACTGGAACTGAAATCAATGGATCGAGTGTACGTTGTTCTTGGGGAAAAGAAGGAGGATTAGCGGTAAGTTAGCAATCTATGTAATCTTATTGATTTCGAAAATTATCATTCCCTTTTATTAATTGATCTTTTTTTTTTTGAATTTCATTTCACTAATCATACTTGTCATTCTTCTGTTGCAAATTTTTGCATATCAATGAATTATTGAATGATGTTCTCCAACGGACAAAGCAAGAAAATTTACTTTGCCGATGGCATTCGGCGGTTGTTATTTACTTATTGACTAGTTGATTGTTCATTTTATTTAGGCGTCGAATAATACAGCACCAAATTATGGATATGGTTATAATTTTAACAGCTTTTCAACTCCACCTGTAGCATCCCATTCAACTCCAGCGAATCCAAACTTTTGGAATCAGTATTACACAAGTTATATGCCACCACACGGTCAACCTGGCCCCAATCCAGCACCAACTGTATATCCTCAACAGTGGCAGACTAAGTACAGCATTGATTTGTATAATATTTATATAATATTTGTTTATGCATAATTTTAGCTATTGGCCACCTCAAGGACAGCAGCAATGACAACAACATCGATTGGGCCTAGTGATAAATCAGTCAATCAATTGATTAATGAATTTAAAATATTGAAGTTATTTCTAATGCAGATTTCTGCTTATTTTTCAAATAAATATTTCATTTGTTATTTTTATTTGTGTTATGAAATTTCTCTTTATCATTTCACAGTTTATACAGAATATTATTATTGTTTTACTTCACTGTAAACATGCATATTGAATCACATGCACTATATATATATATATATATATATATATATATATATATATATATATATATATATATATATTCAATGTCATTGAAATAAATTATTATTGAATTATTATTGTGAACGTTTACATGAAAATGTAATAAGTTCATGTGATTTCCAGATAGTGAATAATGAAGATAAAGAAAGAATTCAACTTTATTACACCAATATCCCACGTAGTGCTGTTTTGCTAAAACGCAATTTCTAACCGGCGTGTCAAATGACTCATCGGCATCTTGCGTGTTAAGCGATTCAATTGTGCTCAATTATCAGCAACTTTTTCTCCAAATTATTTATCTGATATATTCAATCAGTGAGTCATCCATGGTAATTGGTTCGGGATCCTTGTGTTATGTTAGATTTTATACATTTTGTCATGTATTTTTGGTGCGTTCTGTCAAGAAGAAAATGTACAAGTGATGATTGCTCAAAAATTGATATTCAACTACAAATATTACGTCGATTTGAAACGAAAATCAAGCGTCATGGCGACGTGGATGCTTCTCTTAATTTAGCATTGTCCACGATAAGAACAATTATATTTAAATGAGGATAAGATAAAATTTTCAACATCTTCGAACTTCGAATTTTTCAACATCAAAAGTAGCTCGTTCTAGAACCCATTTGTTCGAAGAAATGGAAAGAAAGCTTCGCAATTATTGAGTAGATGATTGATCAAATGCAACAGTGTATGCCTCTAAGCCAGATGCTGATTATGGGAAAGGCAAAACGTATTTTCCGTCATATTGAAAAAGAAACTGGAGATGATTCTGAAAAAATTTATAGCTAGTAGAGAGAGTTGGTTCGACAGATTTAACCTTCATAACAAACGTATCAGTAGTAGTGAAGCAGCTAATTTGGATGTCAAGGCAGCACAAGAATTTTCTGAGCAAGATGTTCAGCAATTATTTAAAGCGAGATAACCTTAAAGAACTATCTCAGAGCTTTGCACTGATAATGAGCCGACAGTTATTCATCAGTGAGAACTTTAACAACAGAAAACAGCATCCATCACCAAGATTACAGAAATCATGGACCAGTTCGTAGAACACGATCCAGATTATGGGCGGAGCTCCAAGGCAATGCGGAATATTCACGAAATAATTTCGTGCTGTGAAGAAATTGTCCATAAGAGAAGACAATTAATTGTTGACGCCTTCATTATCACAAAATCCAGGCTTGAGGAACCAAAAGCCGGTCCTTCATCACAGTTATTATTATGAATAAGGTATGTAAACATTTTAATAAATATTTCAAACAAATTTTGTTATATATGTTCTGACTTTCATTGGAATCGATGTATTATATATTATAAGCACACGCTATTACAATTCCGTTGAACGCTGTTTCATTTTTAGCGGTCGCTTTCAGGAACGCATCATGAGCGTTAAGCGAGGTATTATTACTGTATTTATTACAGTTAAGCAATTTCAAATTTCATGCTCAGAATTTCATTTCCCAAAGTGCATTCAATCACATCACCTCTTTTTACTGTCGACACTCCGGATGGGGTTCCAGTTAGCAGCAGATCACCCTCTTCCATTGTGACGTCTTCAGTGACCGCCGTCAGCAGTTGTGGAATTGTGAATATCATTTGCTTGGTATTTCCACGTTGCTTTACCTGTCCGTTCACTGAACATTGCAGTTCAATTGAAGATGGATTTTCAATTTGCGTCTTATCAACAAATTTGGATACCGGACAACTGGTATCGAAACCTTTGGATATGAACCAAGGTTGACCATTGGCTTTGGCATGTTCCTTTTGCAACAACAACAACAACAACAACAATAATAATAATAATAATAGTAAAAACTTTGATAAATCTATTAAATTTAAAATTAATTGAATTTCATGAACGTGATTTACTTGCAAATCTCGAGCTGTCATATCCAAAGCCAAACAGTATCCGGCTACGAAGTCCATCGCGTTTGCAGTTGTGATCTGTTTTGCCGTTCTTCCAATCACAACTCCCAGTTCAACTTCATGTTGCAGTTTTTTACACCATTTCGGAATCTGGAACAAATTGTTCACAAAGTTGATTGTAAGTAACTGTGGAAATATGATTATGATTATTATTCAAAAAGACACTACACAAATTGGCGAGCCTTCTGTTACATAAGCTGTAGACGGTTTGATAAAGAATATCGGCTTTTCAGGTATGCCTTGTCCCATTTCCATCGCATGTTCTCTGCAGAATCAAAGATGTAAAGTTTCGTTCTTTTTTCTAATCTTTCAAACAAACCTATAATTTCTGACCACAGCGACAATCTTTCGGCCGTATTTGTAAAATTGTTTAATTTTATCTGAAGTCATTATTTTAAAAAAACTGAAAAATAAAAATAATTATTTTTTTTCAATAAAACATTTCAATTCCTCCAAAAAATATTTTATCATCGAGTATACCAAAACTGAGAGGTTGAATTTATGAAATAATAAATAATAGAAAGTAGATTTTATTTGATCGTGCTGAAAATTAGACGAGCAAAAACAAATGATTGAAGCACAAGGCTTGATTGCTTAATAAATAAATAAGTAAATAAATAAATAAATAGAATAATTTTTGAAAATTCAGTTGGCAAATGCTGACATCTCATATCGGCTGAACAGCAGCCACGCAACAGCAAAGCCCAGAACTGATCCGCCAACAACGTCGGTAACGTGATGCCAGTAGTCTGTCACTCGACTGACACAAACGAACAGGCTCCACAGAGCGTACAGTGACAAGGAGATACGGTCGAAATTATTCAGTTTCACAGAGTTCCTGTTCCTCAAGCTGAGCAGATAGAGAAGCAGGAATGTGACCGAATAGACAGCCGCAGAGGCGTGGCCGGATGGGAAGCTGTGACGAGCGCTGAGCAAAGCGTGCACGTTGGTTTGGGTGCAATTTTGCGAACTCAACGCCACACCCGCGCAGTGGTTCCAATCGATGCCCGGCTTGCAGACGGCCAAAAAGTGCGGTCTCAGCACGCCCAACGAAGACTTGCCCACCAGCATGAACACAACCGTCACCAAGAAGCCGAACAAATACTTCACAACAATTCTGGTAAAATTGATGCACACTTTCCTCAACCCTTCGGAACTGATGATCCTCCACTGCACGCGAGTAGCATTTTCCAGCATGAAAAAAGTCACAAGCTCGTGCAACAAGCATAACATCAACGGCAGTCCAATGCTAACGCAGAGCAGCATTTTCACGCTGACTGTATTTTCCATGTACGGCTTGGAAATTGAAGCATCATCGCAGTAGAATGTGCGCTCTCGAGTTGGAATTAAACCGTTGAAAAATTTATAACACAAATAGCCAACTGAAAATTCAAAACTTCTTAATTCACGATAAAATTCATTGATTTATTATTAATCAAAAAGTTATCCATTACAAACTAGTTATCCAACTACCATATTACTTTAACAAGCTGATTGATGCATTCAATTCAAACTTTTCACCTTCAATGAAAATGAATTACAGGAAAGCTAAATAAATCTATAAGCTCTTGTTGTTTTCAACAGTTCAACAACATGACAAATAAATTTTATATAAAATAACATATAATTCATTCAGATTATATGAAAATAATAGAGGAAATTATGATCAAATTCATCATTGAACCATGCGATGAAAATAGTTGAAATAAATAAACTCAAATTTTGAATATTTCTTTCTATATCATCATGTGTTTTAATTGATTAATTTAATTAAAATACAAATTATTAAAACAATTCAACTTAATTACATTACTTACTAACATCTCCAATTAAAACAATTCCACCGCGCAAAATCAAATCACTCTTTCATAATGAACATTGACAACAGTAAACTTTATTGGCATGAAAAATTTTAAAATTTCACAATAATATAACTGAATTTATTTTTTAATAATTAAATAATAATATTGCACAAATGAAATCAAAACAAACAAAAAACTTATATACCTGTAGCACTGAAGCAAATATCAAAAATGGCATAAAAGATGCAAACCAAATTTGAGGAATTCAAATGAGAGCGACGTAAAAGTAGAGCCATTTTTGAGAAAAATGTTTTAAATTATAAAATTTATGCCGAAGAGTTAATTTCAATGAGATCTTTTAATGACAAACGTACCTTCAAACTACAGTATATAATTCTGATTGTCACGTCACTTGCTACATTTTCATCCGACTTCTTGAACATGATAAACATTCAATTATCATGTTGTTGACGCTTTTCGAAATATCCAAAAATACATCACTTATAATCAAATACATAATATTTCAAAATCAAGATACCCTCACGAAATTTCAAAGTTAAACAATCACAAAAAGTACTAAAAGTAGCAAAATGCATCAAGTTCCAGTGAAATTGTTTTATTATAAAATATAAATAAAATGTTATCCTACGGCACACGCTTTCATATGTATAAATTTTGATATTGAATGTAACATTGGAATCATTTCAGTGCATAAAAGTGACTTCCAGTTGTAGAACTTTATTTATTATAATTGAATAATAAAATTCATTATAATTGTAAAGGTAAAAAAATCAATTCTAAAATTTTTTGCTTTTTGGTTAATTTTTCATTTCAGCTTTTGCTCAAAATCTGTAACAATTAATTTGTCTGGAATATAAATTCATTCATATTATTACTGTTATTAACAATTTCATGTTAAACAAAAATTCGCTCTTAAAAACTTTATTTCCAAATCATAAGTTTTAACAAGAATTATTCTTCATTGTACTTTAGTCTTTTTAACGTGCTTTGTTAATGTTACAGCATCATTTTCAGTATGAAATGGAATTCCATTTTTGATTTCATCAATTTCCATTGATTCATCCGGTTTTCGCTTGGATTTCTTTTTCTTCTTTTTCGATTCTCCTGCGGAATTATTCGCTTTAAAATAATGCACATTTATTATCATTTACAATCAAACAATACATTATCGATTACATTATCGAAATATACATTTAAAAATATATTAACTAATATACATCAAATATTCACCTGAAACATTAATCTGCTCGAAGTTTGCATCTTCCAAAAAGTCGTTTTCCATAATGTTCGAATCTTGCTATAAAAGAATTTTTTCAATTCAACTTAAAACAATTTAAATATTCGATCAAAAAAATAAACATATTATTATTATAACGTAAAATTACACAAATTGTTTATATAAAGAGAAAAAAAATGGCATACAATTTCATTGTTAAAACTTTCTTCACAGTTGGCAATGATAGCAGCTTTTGCCTTCTTCTCTGCTTTCAACTGTTTCTTCAAATGTTTCAATGCTGTATGCTATTTTTAATTGAAAAAAATCAAAACGATAAAATAAATTATGTAATAATAATAACAACATCGGTTTACTTCTTGCAACTTTGCTTCAGAAACGGCTTCATGCATAACATCAATGTTTTTACGAGGAATTTCTCCACTGTCAAATAATTTCAAACGTTCTTCGATCTAATCAAAGCAATATTTATAATTATTGATCTATTTAAATAAATGCTCTAAATATACCTGTGATTTTAAATAATTTCCAAATGTATTAACAGGAATGTCGGAAAAATAGTCCAATCTGGATGCAATAGCACACTTGTTAGCCAAAAATCGACTAATTTTTCCTTTATTTTTCGACGATGCACGACTAATGAATGGTGAATGAAAAAGAAGACCGTATTTTGGTGTGTTACCTTCAATAAATATAATTAAATTATGAATAAAATATTTCACAGAATGCGTTCTGTTCACCTTTTTTCTTCAACGCCCGAAATAACGCTTTTTCAGCGCCAAGTATTTGAATTGTAGATGCTGGATATTTAGCAAGGTTGCTCAAGCTCCCTGCTTGAGATATCAGCCTAGCGCCGATCTAAAATAAAATTTAATATTTAAATATAATAGAGTATTTAAAAAAATACCATTTCCTACCTGATCACCGACTACGATGGCCAGATTTGGAGCACAGCATTCCATGCGTTCGTTCAAATAGCTCTGCATCTGCTTTCGATAGTCCAACATGTTGATAACACAGTCGCAGAAATGATTAATATTCATCAAATCCATTGCACTGATTTCCATTCCCATCGATGATCGAGAAGCGTTCACAATTTCAACAGCCTTTTCTTCATCGCCAACAATTTCTGAAAATTCATCATTAAAAATAAAAATTGCCAGATAACAGCTGAATGCAAAAATACAAAAAAAAATATTACCAGTTAAATCGTACAGCATTTCTCGTGTTACATTGTTGCGATTACCAATGTACTTCACACAGCGGCAGTAAGCATACTGATCTGGCACAATTTTAATTAGCTCAGGGAAGTGACATGAATACCTTTAAAATACAATTTGCAAATATGCAAAACAAAAAACACAAATTAATAAACAAATTAATACCATTCTCGAATTCGCATTACAAATTTGTTGCAATCTTTTTCCAACTGATCAATCAAACCAACAGCTTGAATAATCATGTTGTCCACACGATTTACGTTGAATTGAACCTTAAATAAAAAATAATTGTAAAAATGCTGATAAAATTAAACGTACCTTTCCGCGAGAAAAACTATGAGCAAGACCAAGTTGAGTGATAAATTCTTTTTGTTGAGACATTTTTTTGAAATAGCTTGTAAAATGATAACGAATGCCTCGCAATATTTCAGGCACGGCGTCCGTTTGCAAGCATTTCACGTTTGGAAATTGTTCGCAAATCGCTTGGCCCAACTTTGGATCTCCAACGCCCAATTTTACATTTAATTCACTTCCTCCTGGTAAATTATTTTCCAGAAAATTGAGCAAATCTTTATGCATCACACCTAAATGTGAAATAAATTTTAATCAAGCTTATTGATAATATTTTACAATTAATAAATGAAAATAAAACTCATAAATAAATAAATATTAACAAATAAAAGTATTAAAAATTTGCAACAAATACTTAATTAAAGATAAATTACATCTTTAAAATGTTTGCAAATTCGTATAGAACATGATAAAAGCTGTTCACCTTCGCTAATGGCATTGCAGTTGTTCAACGCTTCGGCCGCATCAATAAATTTTACATAAGCATATAACTGTACAATAGTAGAAAATTTGCCAAAATCAAGAATACTTCCTTCGACCTAAACATCTTCCATAATAAAAAGGCAGTTATACAATACAAACTGTACCTGTGGTAAAAACTTGCCCAAATCTTCAAACTGCTTTGTACTGAACAACGCATATCCACTGGCGTGTTCATAGAGTACAAATAAAGGGATATCCATTGCGGATAAAATGCCTAAACAATTTATATAAAAAGCATTACAAATGCAAACGTTTAAGAAAAAACAAAACGCTCCAGTTGCATAGCACACTTTGCACAAAGCACAAAACATTGTAACCACCGCTTTTTATTTAAAAAAATTTAGAAAAACAAATGAGTTTTAAAAATATTCAAAATTCATAAATGTCAATTATTTAAATTAATTTTAATAAATGACCAAAAATCAGCGTTGCCGCGAAGATTGCTTCATTAACTTTTTACAAATCATGTTCAAAAAGTAGGTCATTCAGAGATAGACAAAAAATATTTTATATGGCTATTTAGTTTCATTAATTCAATTATGAAAAGTTAATTAGCTAAAAGGTACTTTTATAATTAATATAAATTAATCATAATATGCTAACTTTTATTATACAATAAATTAAACAACAAAACAACCACACAATTTGTTCATCAAATGATGGTGAAGAAAGAAACAGTTGTTTAGTATTAAAAATTTATTGTATAAAAATAATGAATCTTGTATTCTAATAATAAAAAAAACATTATTCAGAATAAAACAAAAGTTTCACAAATGTTTAAAGTATACCGTAATATGACTTACAAGAACAATTACAGCTTTGTATATACTGTATGTTGTACATATGTTGAAAATAATAATTAATTTTAACATATAAGTTACAAATTATGAATTTTACAGCAAAATATTTTGTAAACTAAAACATCGTTATTTAAATATTTGAACGTTTTATTCATACAAGAGTTATTATAATAAATGAATAACTTGTGCTTAATGAATACTGTAACTTGATAAATAACTTTTGTTACTTTTAATTTAAAGAAACTTTGATTTTAAACTTTACAACTATGTCCATCATAATAATCATAATGAAATGAATAAAATTCCTCTTATAGAATAATGCGAGCATATAAATGAAAGTGTTGTGAAGTTTCAATTATTGTGTGCAAAAGCAGTTGCATCAAAATCTGTTCATGTTTGTTTTAACTGAATTTAACTTGACTATTTATATACAGTATATACCTACGAATTTTTATATTTACTGTAAATATAGTTTTTCTTTATTTATTTTATTGTCAGTTGAGCCAGGTTTGTGATATTTTACATGATGAATTAAGTAGAGCCACGTTATTTACTCTGGGGACCGGCATTCATAACTTATATCATAATTCTTAGTTTGTATTATTTAGGGATGTCTGTTCAAGCATCTCAGAAAACATCCAGGTACATTCGAAGGTTTTTCTCTTTTTTTAACAGTGTAATTTTTCAAAACAGTGATGTTCGTGAACATAGGAGCCAAACTGTAATGACTGATCCAAAGTCAATGCGATTAATTTGGATAGATTGTGAGGTATTTCAGCTTAAGATAAATCATTTGATTAAACTTTAAAATATTTATTATTTAAAAAGATGACTGGGCTTGACATCGATAATGATCGGTTGATGGAAATTGCATGTATGGTAACTGAAGGAGATGAAAATTTGACTATCGTAGCCGAGGCAAGATTTCAGCACTTTAAATTTTCGATTACTTTATGGCCACTTCTTTTTTAAGGGTCCAAATATTATTATACATCAGGATGATGTATTATTGGCCAACATGAATGAATGGTGTAAAACTCAACATGGAAAGGTGATACTGAAATTTTTTCAGAATATTTGCACATTTTAAATTTCATTATCAATTATGGGTATTTCGAGATTATGGTGATTTTTATATTGAGTTTCAATTTTAGACAGGTCTTACTGAAGCAGTGCAACAAAGTACTGTTACAGAGAAGGCAGCTGAAAAGCAGATGCTTGAATTTCTTAGTTTGCACACTCCTCCTGGATTGTGCCCATTAGCTGGCAATTCTATTGGCCGAGATCGTCAATTTATTGAAAAGTACATGCCTAATTTGGCGAAGCATTTTCACTATAAAAGTGTGGATGTCACTACAATAGCTGAACTGTGCAAGTAAATCATTTTCTTTTATTATAAATGAAGTTTTTAATAATTCAGTTTTGGAGAGTGGCATGGTTAGTTCACTATTTATTGATTGTTTTAAAATGTATAACTGTTTTTGTAATACTGTTGTCCCTCAACATTTGCGGTATGCGCGTTGTGGCTGTATCGCGAATACTTGCTGCTTCTATTCATACGCTCCACTGATGCCTTGTTGTGTTACGCAGTTTGCCTGAAAACTGCATGAAATGTCACAGAACGTCTACTAATTTGCATGTTAAATATTTATTTATAATGTTTATTCATTCGATTGAGTGCATAACAGTGTAAATCGTGGGTATGCGTTCCTGCGTGCAAGCTTGCCAGAAGTGGATGGACTATCCTCTTTTGAAAAGTATCGTTATCGCTACATTTGGCTTTTTGATCTAAGTCGTTTGCTGTTGTTCCGAACGAGGCAATTTGTTAATTATCGCTGGAAACACTGGATAAAGAACTACAGTTATCATTTTCACATCACATGTAATATTAGTCACATCTTCACAAATCCGCGAATGTCCAGGGACAACTGTATATTCAACATTGTTTAATGCGTTGTATAATGTTCACTAATTGTTATCACTAGACGTTGGTTACCAGATATTGCTGCTAACACCCCTGCGAAAAAAGAAATGCACAGGTACAACTGTTTGCTTAATGAAGTTTAACACATTAGTTGGTTAATTCAAATAAGGTTCATTTAGAGCACTGGATGATATACGTGAAAGTAGATTGCAGCTCTTGTACTATTACGATAATATTTTCAAGCGAAATCAGTGAAATTTCTTCAATTGGAAGAAATCTGGAAATTACTTTTTATTTTACTAAAATAAATTACATGGTGGCAATCAGTTTTTTATTTCAAGAAATTATATCGAGTGCACAAGTGCAAAAATTTTAATATTCGTATTATTTTTTGATAAAAAAGATAATAATTTGAACAAAAAGAAGGCCCAAAATGCAATGTCGATCTTTTTATTTCAAGTAATATTTTATGCAAAAAGCGAGTAACTTGTGTCTGAGCAAAAAATGCAAATTTATATAAAATTTCCTCGTATAAAAGGATAACACTGTTTTCTGCCATACATATATATATATATATATATATATATATATTAAAAATAAACGAAAAATGATAACAATGTGCAAAATTTTTGAAAATAGAGCAACGGACAAAAAACAAGCTCTGAGCAATGTTGTTCTGCAAATGACGGGATGAATCAATTGAGTGAAATATTAATTAATAATAATAATAATAATAAAATGACGATCAGTTGGAGTTGGATTTTTGTATAATTTGCTTTCTTCAATTGCTTGTCGACGTTGGACCTGCCCAGCTGTGACATCGGAATGCTCGTCTTCTGGTAACTTTCTCACGACGCCACCGGCATACAGTGGTCAGTCGATGTAAGCTAGATGTACGTGAAGCGAAAAAATTGGACGATGTTGATGGCAGGTCGGTCCATGTTTCGGGTATTTCTCTTCGCCGTGTACTTTGACGTAAAATTCTGCAATGTACAAATTTTGAAAAAAGATTTTCCTTTATTATTAATCATATCAACATCATTTGATCTGTTTGTAAAATTACAACAATTTTTGCATAAATTTGCACATAAATTTAACATACTGCAGTGCTTCAGTATATGTCGGAGGTGGTTCCATATTAAAAAAAGATGAGCTTTCATGGTCAATGTCTTCTGTGCTGATCGGTTCGCAACTTTTGTCTTCCTAAAGGTTTTCGTAAAATGAATAAAAATATCACTCACAAATATTACTTATGAATGTTAATTTAGCTAACATCTTCGATGACTGTACTTGGAATAGGCGCATCCAAAGCCATGCTGTAAGAAGGAAGAACTGGACAAGTTCCATCAACACTTTGACTAGAATTTGTGGAAAACTAAAGCCAAAAAAATATCCAAAACATTATTATGCAATTAATTGAAGGGGAAAAAACAATTATACAAAATTAAACGGCTCAGGATTGAACATTTTGTAAAGTCGGGTGATGGCTTTCATTAGCACCAAAACTCCGCAGATAACAAAAATTGGTCCTACAATCCAAACTTGCGGCGAGGTTCCTGTACAACAGAACAAAGAAATTATGCTCATTATCATTTTATTCCAAATGGAGATGAACTCACCACGACGATCGTATGTTATAACTAAAGCTTCACTTTTTGAAGTAAGTACTGAAATTAAAATGCCGACGCTAATCATTAACAACGAAATCACACCGTAGCAAATGCTTGTCGAATCGATCCACCACCATCTGCGGCGCCATGGTTCTGTAAATAATAAAAAATTTTTTTAATTAAATCAATATAATGTGTTCATCAAAAAAAGCGAGCAACAATTTCCATATACCTTAATACTGTTTTCTTCGATCGTAATATAAAAAAGGTGAAACACTTATCTATTGTAAAAATAAAAACAAGCCATAAGTTAATTCAAAAGCCTGTAATAGTAAAAATCAGCCTCATCGATTCTGAATTTGAAAAACTGTTCACTAGTTCGTTAATTTTAAAAATAGATGTATAAATTGAAGATTGTTTCGCTGCAAGAATTTCCTCTTGAAGTGTACTGAGCATTGGAAAATGTAACTTTTCATTTTAATTAAATTAAACCAGAAAATGTAACACAATCATTTACAGCATTGAATGTACTCAAACACGAAATTTTGTCATTCAATTTTCTAACATTTCAATTTAATTTAAATGAACTTATTCAAGTACTTGAAAACAAAAACAATCTTACTGTGGATTTCCGCACAAACTAAAACACAGACAAGTAATTTCTTTCAAAATTTGAATGCATTTCCATCAATATTATTTTTATATAACTACACAACTGCAATTTTTCAACTACATCATAAGCTGAATAAATCTTTTATCCATGCAGTGATGAAACAGGCGACTCGATGAATTATTCACATCATGTGAATGCAAATATAAACCGAAAACCAAACAAAAAAATTGTAGAAAGATATTTTCAAAACACTTAATAATTAGTTTACACATTACACAGACAATAATTAAGTTTACACATTAATAAAGATATTTTTGATTTATCTTTACTAAACGAAAAAATGATCTCTTCAAAGTTAATTGAAAAAAGTGTAATTAATTAAAAAAATGTTCATTTATAAAATGGTGGAGTGTGAAAAGAAAATTTTATATACATAAATGATAATATTAGTAAACATGAATATGAACAAAATTTATCTGATCAAATTGCAAAAATAATGAAAAAAATCGACTAATATTTGTTTTGCCGTCAAAGATATGCGTCAAATACGGTGATGTATTATCGAAAGTTAAAATTACCGCACTAATAGTAATAAATAATGTGTTACAATAACAATGTTTAAATGACAATTTCAAATCTAATCAACTAGTGAAAATGCTAAAGCAACTGTTGAAGGAAGTTTAATTACAAATGCATGCAATCATATTAATGCATGTAATCATCACAAAAACAAGAAAAAATACAATTTAAAATTTAAAACTTTTTATAAATATGTCTTCCTCGTTTGAAAATTACATAGTGATACTTGATGGCTTGAAGTATATTAAATTTTAAAATATTTTAAAATTGTAAACAAGAAACAAAAGTTACCTCTACTGAAACGTCGTCGCAATTGTCGAACAAGATTGTGAGAATCATTACAACTTCCTTCTGATGAACTGATGGCACCAGGCGGAGGAAGACTGCACACCGTTCCTAAATCTTGGCACACCGGCGCGTTATTTTCAGCTGGCTCATCTTCATCATTCATAATTTGTGCGGCATTACTGTAATAAAAAATGAAACAAAAACAACTGTTAGCTTTATAGAGAAAAACCAACAACAAGAACCTGTCAGAATCATCAGATCGGCTAACTGTACTTTCTTTGCCCATCAATTAGACGCGCTTTACTTGCTTTACTGATGCACGCAACAATAAGTTTAAACAACAGGTAAAAAACGCTTTTTACGACCAATGTTAGTAGAAAATCCTCAGCTACAAGTGATTCTTTGATATAAATAATTCTTTTGATCTTTAAAACGGTGCAAGTTCAGTTTGAAAGTTTAAAATGGACTTTTTCAGAAATTGCAGAACAGAAAAATTACGCGTGAATAAGTAACGAAAGCACAGTTGAAAAGAAAATACTACCATAAGATGGATGCGAAGAGTAAATAGGTAATCACGTCTCTTAAGGGCTCAATTTATCATAAATTTTAAAAATTAATACTTTATTTTAGTATTATTTTAAAAATCATCATATAATTGTAAATTGTGGAAAGTTAATTCAAAATAATTGACGATTAGGATATTTAATGACGCCATTTATCGGATTTGTGATGATGTTGCTTTAAATTCCAAAAAAGGTACAGTATGGATGTACTGTATAAGGTTCTGAACTTTCAAAGTTTGAATGTTTGATATGCAAAATTTAGCAGCATTTACTGATAGCATGCATTGTAAATAATCAAAAATAAACAATTAGCAAATTCGCACAGCAGTGATTCACCTTCCAGTTTATAAGTTGATAAATCATGAGCCATTTCAACATAATTTTTTTTTAATTAGAAAATTTTTACTTAATTATAACAATGAATTGCGTATAAAAAATAATTGTATTCAAAATTTTGAATGTATATTTTTTTTTCTAAATTTACAAGAGACAAAATTGATTGCCAAGTTTATTGAAATTAGCATCATCGATGATGGGAACTTTTTCTGCAGTTGTCTAGATTTGATTTTGATGAAATTTATGTAAACAAAAAAAAACAAGGATTATTTTTATCAAAGAGAATATTCTCATTGCTAATGTGGTAATTGTTCAATATTGCTATTGTAAACTGAATGCAAAAGCTAATTTCAGTGTTGCATAATTTTGTTGTTGTTGTTGTTGTTAATTCCTCTCATCTTCTTCAATATTACTGTAATTTTCTTTCAGAAAAGCAAAAGCCAAAGAAAAAAGCATATAATAATAATAATAATAATAATAATAATAATAATAATAATAATAATAATAATAATAATAATAATAATAATAGTAGTAGTAGTAGTAATAAAGCAACAGATTTTGATTACCAAATTCAAGAATGCACCTTGCCAACCCGTTTGGTAAATGGTGAAAATGGTAAAAGTTGTAAAAAGTGGAATAACAATAATGTTGAGTGAAAGTTGTGGGACAACTTGAGACCGGCCAAACAGAATACAGACAATGAATAGCCGGGATGCATAATAGACCAACCTGTAGCCAAGGTCTTTGGAACTTTTGTTGCAGTTGAAAACTCTTGAACTTTGGAAAAACTATTTGCATTGTTGTTTACTGATCCAATTTTGTGAAGCACTGAGAAAAATGTTGCAAATATTCACTGGAAAAAATGAAAATAGAAAAAAAAAAAGAACACGTTCATAAAAATGCAAATTCATTTAAAAATAAATAAGCATCAATTTCTGCCCTGTTCACATTTCCTACATGTACACTGGTCGTTGAAAATAATCAATACACACACACACAATGAACTGATAGTATAGTTTATCGTCATCTCAGATTACGTATTCAAATTCATTGTAAATGTTCTCAATTTGATGACCAACATTTTGCACATTAAATAAACCTGACATTTCTTCTACACATACACATACATATACATAAAGCATTGTATTTATTGCAAAGCAACTCTTATTGCTTTCTCCATTTACTTTTTATCTAGTACTGATTTATTTGAAACACATCACAACTTTTATCTTAAAAAAATTACATACAGCATGCAATTGACTGAAATTTGTATTTTTCAAATAAATTCAAATGTTTATTAAAGTTTGCAACAACAATGTGTTAAGACAATATTTTTCCTTTACAATTTTCCCTTGACATGAACAAAGCATGCAAAATAATAAAAATGCTTCTATACTGACAAATTTAAATACCAGTGTGTGCTTGTGTATGCATTCAAGAAACTTGATGATAAAGCTCAGGCATCATAAATAAATATATCAATACATTTACATATAATAAAATCATCAATATATTCAGGGACATTTCTTTTCGACAATTCCGCGTCCAGTTTCTTCATATTCTTGTTTGCTGATCCACATCTGTTGAAAATTAGCCTGAAATATGATCACTTTTCTTATAACCTCCCAAATAACTAATTAATTTAAAAGTTTTTTTTCTTACTAATGAAGCTAAAATTGATCCTCCAATCCATGCTCCGAATCGACGTTCTGATGCCGTCACGGCACTGTGAATTTTCACTTTTGCATTCTACAATTCAACATAATAAATGACGATTGAATGAAGGAAAAAGTTAACAATTACCGATGAACTTCTCGTATTAACTTCATGAATAAATCGATCGACAAATCCGGGCAGCAATGAATTACCGCCAGTAACCACAACTGAGTTGTACAAAGCCTGAAAAAGAAATTATCTCATCTTCTTATAATGCACATATAAAAAAGTAAAAGCTTACAGTTCTGTAATCACTGTCACATATATTGACACTAGTGTGTACAGCACTGCTCACGGATAATGCAGGCTGAATGTTTTCTCCCTACAAAATCTGACAATCATTTAGTAAAATATGCTTCAAAAATGTAAATTATATACCTTTAAGTAAGACAAGTCAAACAATGCTTCTCCAACTTCAAAACGCTCACGACCAAAATCTACACTGAATCCGTTTGGAAATTCAAAATTTACTCTAGGAAACTTGTCCACAATGCTAAAAGATGCTTTTGTATAAATTTAAACAAGAAATCAAATGCAAACAATGGATTTTTATTTTATTACATTGGATCCAGAGCAGCGTCTGAAACTTGACAAACCGATGCTTTGAAATCTTCCAATACTTCCTAACAGAAAACAGAAAATTTGTATTAAAAAAAATTCTCATCGAATAAATAAAAAGAGATTACACCTTGATACAAAAGTCATGAAACGATGATGTTACTTCGGGAAGATTTTTCTTCTTCTTCCATCTAGCAGGATGACCTTCTGCAACGGGCTGTTTGGATTTTACCATGTATTTCGGAATTACTTCAATTCCAATTTCTTGGAATAATTTTTTGATATGATTATTTAAAGCAATACCACCGAGCGAGGTTTTCACAATTGCTTCAAATTAATGACACAATTTTAAAACAAAGTTGAATGAATAAAGAAAAAGAAATTACCATTGGTCATACAAAATCCATCATAAACAGGAGAAGCAGTTGTATGCGTTGCCCCACTGTCGAGCACTATGGCCGTTTGCCTTCCGTTTGCAAAACTGTGAAAAACAGACTTTTTCAAATTTATCAACAAGAATAAAAATTCAACCATACGCTGCTAAAACGGAATTTTTCGAAACATAAAATGCAGGTATGCCAAATTTTTCAAACATCACTTCTGTTAATCGTTCTCTTTTAGTTCTTGTATTCCACTAAAGAAAAAAAAACTTATAACAATCAGAACTACGAACACATTTTTGTATACTTACTGAAGCTTCAGAAAACAGAATTGGATAATTGCAAGTATTGTCCATGAAAAAGATATTAAAAGCGTGCATCACGACATTTTCAAACATATCCCAATCATTAACTAAAATTTTCACATATAAAACTGCATTCATAAATATATATTTTTTTACTTACTGAGTCCATCCTGCAAAAAAGATCCATATTCAACTTCAGCTCTGGGAACATGTATGGCGTTCGTACCGATGAAGTATTTGCGAAATTTATTATTCGATGCATATCCACCACCTTGCATCAAACCACCATCAGCCGTGCCATCTCCACTGATCAGAGTGTCGTCAATGTAGCCATAAACACCTGGCAAGTCTAGCTGAAAGCAGCACTGCATTTTACTTGACGAAATGAACACAATTTAATTAAAAACAATACCATTAATTAACACAACACCATTAATTAAAAACAAAATTTTACAAGCATGAAGATGCAAAACGATAGCTAAAAATATACCTTTGGATTATCATCTCCTGCATATCCAATCCTGAAAGAATGATGACCTGGATCAAGCACCAACGCGCCGAGATCATCTAAAACAAAACGTACTGAATAGAAACCACCAAACATCTTTAAAAATTGTACTAATAAGCATACCAGTATGATTATGAAATCCTAAAGCATTACATGAACAACATGATTACCTGCACTATTAAATCCAGTCATGCTGCTGGCCGCAACTGATGCAAATTTGTAATTCTAAAAGGCGGCTGCAATTCGCAAAATTATAAACATTATTTATGAATCGATAATATTATTTTTTGCATAACACAAAATTTCTATTATATAAACTATTCATTTTAAAAATGCAATCATAAAAATGCTCCAATTTTACCACAAAATTGTCAAAACAAAAATGAAATACAGTATTTTCAATTAAATTGAAAATCAAGTTCAAATTTTTAAATGCAATAAGCTTTATAAATAAAGAAATAGAGTAAGCTATATTTTTTTATTTTAAATAGAGTTTATTTTCTATTAAATATTTCCGTTAAAACAATGAAAATGTAATTTTATTATCCAGACTGCACGACGATCGATTTGACAATGAGTTTTAGCTGAACTTGTTGTGCATTAAGGTTATGTATGTTAAAGCTTAAAATGAATTAAATCAATAAATTTGAAATTTTTTGCTAAATTAAATTTATGTTTTTCATTTTTGGTCTTAACATAATTTTTTTAACACAGATTTTTGAAGCATTTGAAATTGCTTTCGCTAATGCATGAAAAAAGAAGTAGTGCTGTTAATCCATACAACACATATTCTAAATGTAGAGCATTCAAACAAAGAATGATTTGAAATTAATGTATTACTACTAATCAAAGCCAATTGTCATTAGTATTTTTATTTAAACAATGCTAATCACCTTTAGCATTCAGTTTGAATTCAACCATCTTTTCCAAAATAAACGAAACGAATATAATGAACATGAATTCTATGAACAATTCAAATTTATAAATAAATAAATATATATATATATATATATATGTGTGTGTGTGTGTGTGTGTGTGTGTGTGTGTATGTATATAAGTTTAATATCTTTTCATTCCAATTAACACGACAAAATAACAAACAATAAAAATAATAATCATCATTTAACATGAAAAAAGAAGCACTTCGTAAAAATATTATATTGTAAAATTCGATGATGCCATCATTATTGAAGACGTTGTACTGGAAATTCTTTTGGACATTCCCGACTAGAGACAGTTTTCGATTTGAAAGATTTCAAATTTTCTTCCACAAATTGAAATAAATCGTCAATTTTCACAAATGGTCCATGAAAACAACCTGGCGGAGGCAAAACGCTAAGAACTTTGGCAACTTCAGCGGGTGGGGGAAATATACCGCCAGCAACGTAATGGAAAAATCCTAAAAATGACGATTACTTTGTATTTATTTGAAGATTTTCATTCTATCACTTGATTCGAATAAACAATAATATCGACAACACATTCCTACCTTTCGGACACTCTCTTGGCTTATAAGGTAATAAACCAGCAATATCTGGATAAGTGGAGCATTTTGTACGTGTCAATGACAAAGCTTCAGTTTTCAAAGCGGATGATTCCTAAATTTCAAATTGAAAACAATCTGTAAAATAGTAGGCATTTTGTACAGTACAGAAATCATACCATGTAGCCTAACAAATCCAGCTCTTGTTTTTTACATGGCAGCAAGTTCATAAATTTATAACGATCCACCAGCATTGCTGTGGGATTTTCTTGAAAACGTTTCGTTAATGCATCCTGCCGACGCTGATTTACTTTTGTAATTGTTGCCAAATCTCCAACAAGACTTTCAAATTCGACATATAAATTCCACACTTCTCTGAAACAATTTTCACACATAATCATGAAATTTTTAAAAATTATTTACAGTAAAAAGTTTATTTTATTTCAATTAAATTCATTATCTTTTCTTAAATTATTAAAGAAAAAGTTTAAAATGACACTGCACTTTGTTCATTAAGCATTCCAGAAGAAAGAATTCGTTCGAACAAAACACGCGTATTGGAATCTTCTGAAATAACAGCAAGCATTCAAATAAAAATAAATTATTTTTTTAAATAATTCCTCACCGTTCAAGCCCATCACAAACTTCAAATATGAACATGCAAACTTCGAATCGTTCTTGTATCTTTTCAATCCTAATTCATACGTTCGCACAGAAATTGTCGGATCCTAAACAATTGCAACAAAATAATACATATTTTCAATATTAACATTTTATAGTAATTTTAATTTCATACTTTTTTCCAACGGTATTCCATCTCAGCGGCGGCAATGTACATTTCACATTTGGTCCTTTCGTCCTCTCTCGCGGATTTGAAAATTGCTCTAGCCGAAGCCAAACTGCCAGTTCTATTGGCAAACTGCATCAAGTGAATGTAAGCCTTAAAATAAATTCTCAGCTGCCATTAAACAACTTAAAAATATGTTTGCACAAAAATTATTCAATAATAAAAGTATTTTTTTATATTCAAAATTACTGAATATTGTCAATCATAATCGATGTCCAAAACTTACTAAAGTCGGATCAACATTTGGAATTTGAATAAAACTTTGTAAAACCTCTTTCACTTCTGAGTAACGCTTTTGATTTTCTAAAAATCGACTATAAACAAAATAAATCAAATATTCATCTTTCATTCCAGCATCCATAGCACGTTCAAAGGTTCTTGAAATTTCTTCGTTCAACTTTTCCGACAAATCAACTTCCTTAATAAAAAAAGCACTTAAATATTATTATTTACAACCAAATAATCATACAACTTTGAAACTTGATATTGTTTTTTACATTTCAATATTTTCATAATTCTACTTACATCGATATTGCATATTATTCAAAAAAATATGAATGAATGAAAAATCCACTTGAAAATTAATTATTCATTTCTTTTAATTCATGCTGGTTTCAGAACAATAATAACTTCATTTATATTAATTTATTACCGTTTGGCATATTAAAAAATATCGTTTTAAAATCACATAAATATCATTCAACATATTTTAGTATAATTTTAAACATAATTTTACTAAAAGCATAAAATAAGTGTATGCAATAATAAAATATAAAGTTGGAAATTAAATTTAAAAAATCGTACACTGCACTTGTTGGCCGTTTCAATTGACTGCTCTAAAAAGCAAATGAGATCGCACCAAAACGCAAGACAATCGCTGAAGCACATCAACGCCTGTTCGTAAGCGTAAATTACTAAAAACAAAAATAAAGCATCATAAAATGCATAAATATTAAAAAAAAAACAAAAAAAATCTACCTCTTCTTACTAGTAAGTCAAAGCATTGCGTTGCTAAAGGATTCGATTTTTCAAAATTAAGGTAAGCATGCCAACGGGATAACTGAAGCCTTTCAGAAACTGTATTTTGAAGAGGTACAGAAATACGTTTCGTATTTATTCCCTCAAGCAGTTTTTCCAAACATTTTGCCACATCACTAGTTTTAGAGTATACCTTGCTGGCAGAATCTATACGATTCTGAGCTGCCGAACCACCATATTTCTTCAATCAGAGAAAAAAAATTAAAATATTTTCTTTCAATAAAATCACATTCACCTTTTCAAACTGTTCGTAATCCCTCCAAAGAGCAGCAATGTTTTCAATGGGACAACTAATACCTCTTAAAAACACTTTCCTTATTTCATCTACATTAGTAATTGCTACCATCGATTCTTCCCTTGCATCGCTCTCAGATTCAGGTTGTGGCAACCTAAATTTCATAAATTACAAACATTTGAATTTATTGCATGCTTACAGAAATGAAAAAAATACTTACATTAGTAAAAGCCACCTTATAAATTCATGATAAATTGAATATGAATAAAAATCTAAACCAATTTTGTCAAGAGCAAATTCATACGCTTCTTTTATAGATTTCCTAGATAAAATAAGATAAATAGATAGATAGATTAATTTAAGTGTTAAATAATAAATAAATAAAATATAACACTAAATAATTTGACAATTATAAAATGCACTTGAATTATGTTTGATTTCATTTACAATTTATTCAAGATACAACTTCTTTTAAAGTAAAGTTGCTGAATATTAAAATAATTTAATACTTGAATCCAGTAACGCATGATTTTGTATCTCGAACATAAGTAAGGTAAATTTTCCAAACATCGATGTGCAACACTTTGAGCAAACAACGACGAAACAACTAAAATTTCCACTATGGTTTAATAAACATAAATAAATTTTGTCATAAAACAAAGATGATGCTCACCTCTTCTACTTGAGCAAATGCCGAATTGCTTAACTAAAAACAAGTATATCGTTCTGATTTAATTACATAACAGAATAATAACACTGATGCAAAAATCCATTGCTTTTCTTATGAAAATACAAGAATATTTCAATACAGAAAAATGAGAAAATTTAATTTCATAAAATACTGAATACGTTTACTCTTTACTTTAAATACACATGTATACATAACAAACCTCAAATCGAATAAATGCTGTCCAATATTGAGGACTAGTAGGAAATGTTTCAATTAGTTGATTGTACATAGCTCGCGCTTCCTCTACAGGAATTTCCTTTAAAAACAATAAAATTATATTTTAAAAAACACTGGAAAAACGGTCTTACTTCGACTGCTTCCAAAAAATCCGACCAAGCTTCAACATTTAATGGATTTGTAAGAATTTTTTCTTTAATATCATTGACTGAAATGGCAGCCATACTTCATACCAAGGCAACACAACTTAAAAATATAAGATTGAACAATTTATAATCCAAATTCATTTACTGTTCTAAAGTATTTTAAAACTATAAATACAATACTCTCAGTGTTTTATCATTCTTCATAACCTACCTAGTAATAAGTATTAGCTCATCAACATACATAAAAAGTTGTCAACCAACCTGTGAGTCATATTAACGCTAACCTACCAAATATAATGATATAATTGATACTATGATGTTCATGTTGAATTCAATTTAAAATAACTTGAAATAATAATCTGCTTAATAAGATAAAGAAAGACTTTACAAAATATTTGTAAGATATTAATTTCTCATTCACATATAAAAACAAAAGTCTTGTTCAATTGCATGTACAAACATTTGAAATAATCAAAAATTCACAGTAAACTAAATCTTTATTGTAGAAAAATGAAAGATTTAAAAATGCATAATTTTCAATTCAAAATAAGTAAATTTAAGTAGTAGACTTAAAATTTTCTCCATATATAAAATATTAACAGTAACACTATTTTTGAAAAAATAACCTTTCAAATAAACAAAACTTTATTTAATAAATGCATTTGCGTGAGCGTAACTCATACAGTAATTAGAAAAAATTTTCAGGTTTAGGTACAGTAGTTTGCCGTTTTTGTAAACAAAATTTTGATAAAATATTTTATTCACTTCACAGTTATGAAACTTTTTGATAATTTGATTTTATGGATATTTTTTTGCAGTATATATAAATAAGTTTTGTAATGTAAATAAGAATTATGATGAATATATTTTCTTGAAATATTTTTTATTTTCACAGCTTTAAGCTTGCTAAAATGATAAGAAATCTTAGTTTTAGTGAACATTTTAAAAATTTGCTGTACTTTCGTGCAATATAACAATAATTTTATTTGCATTATAAGCAAATAAAATATTTAGAATTACACATGGCTGAGCTGCAAATTGATGAAGTTGAAATTGCGAAATGGATTTCTTCTATAAAAGATGGAAAGCAGCATATTTCGGATTTCTTTTCGACATTTCAGTATGTAAATTGCTTACATATAACTTCAATAATTGTGGGTTATTTTTTTTGCTGTTTAGAGATTCCTTCAATAGCTCGAGTTTATCTTGCCGTTTGTCGTCATTTAAAATGCTTGCTGAAATTGTCGAAAAGTTATCACCTGATTTTATTTTTGAAGCTGAAGGTATTAAATAGACGTGGTTTATTTCAAGTAATTTTACCAGTTTAGCATCTATATTGATAACATACCTCATTGAAGTATTGAAAGAAGATCATCCCCTTGCTGAAAGCATTCTGAGCATTTTGGATAGTTTGGTATTTATTTATTTTTTTGCGGTTTTCACTGGTTTGCAATAACGTTTTATAGTTATGTTTGAGAATATCTGATGATGCTGAACGTGTTATTACAACAATTTTTTCACTTCGGCATGTTCAGAGTTATGTTCAGAAAGGGCGTCTTAGCGTTTTTCGTATTGCTCATACTTATGTAAGCTCTATTAAAAAAGGTATCTAGTGATTGAAGATTTTCGTGTTGGAACTGAGGATATTATGAAAGCGAAAATTGCTTTAAACATTGTTTTCATTATTTAACTAAAACTGAACTAATTTTACTGTAATTTAGATTGATGAAATTGAAAAAATTATGATTTATAAAATTATCAATTAAGGTTTAGATTTTTTGGAATTTGATTTTAGTGAAAAGTAAAATAAAAAAATTTAGTAATGTCATTTATTTTAATTAAATCAACCATATTATATTAAGTTTTTGCTTTATAAGAAAGTGCATTGATTTACTTAATTTATTTAAAACTTAGAAGTCTTTGAACATAATTAATTATTCAATTTTAGGTGCAGGTTGTTCATCATTTTTAGAGCAGTATTATTTAGCTATTCAAGGAGAACATGATCCTGAGTGTATGATGGAAATTTTTACTAGTTTCCCAGATTTTGTGGAGAAATTTGATCTAGGTATTTTTTAACATATTAGTTTTTGCACAAATATGTTATATGATTTTAGAATCGCCTTTATTGGAAAATTATTTCTCATATTTTGAATCATTTTTTCCTGTGGAAATTAACGAAGTAAGTACTTTTTATATTTGGAAATTTCGATACTTGGCTTTGAAAACGAATACTGTTATGTTAAAAAAAATTAATTTCTATTTTTAAACCGACAGTATTAACTGTATTTGTTTTAATAGAGCGGTTAAGCTGTAAAATTGTTGGAAGTTATTTGAACTTTTGGAACTTATAAGAATAAGAGTATGCGAATAATTTTTTGAAATAATATTTGAATGAAAGTTTGAAGTTAAATTAATTTTTTGATGAATAAATAAAAGTTTTATTGCATTATTTTAATGTGGATGATAAACTTCAGATTGATGATGAAAATGATGTATCTCGTGAAGATGTGTCCAATGCACTGATTGATTGTATGACTTCTACTGATCAGTTTGCAGTTCTCTGCTTTAGATTTATTGAAAACAGTTTTATAACTGTGGATGAAATGGAGAATGGAGAAACTTTCAAGCTATTGGTTTGTAATAACACATATTTTTAAAATCATACATCATATATATATATATGTTTGTATTGCTACAAGTAAAATATTTGCAACTTTAACAAATGATAAACAAATGAAATATTTTTTTAAATGATGAAAATAGAATATGTTGCAATGTATGATTAGTGATATTTGTTGTTTAAAATGATTTTTATTTTAATTTAAGCGAAGTAATTTTTTAAATTTAAATGTTAAGCAGTTATTTTCAGAGATCAGCTTTGAAACGTTTCACGCCCTGTTATATCGTTGATGCACGTGAACAATTGTTCAAATTGATTAATAAGTGTTATTATACGTATCCGCCTGTTCTTGAAGAATCAATCTTAGCATTACTGCATGATTTGGTGAAAATTGTTTTTATTGATGTGAGCATTTAATTTTAATTTTTTTTTTTGATTTAAAAATTATTAATTTTTAGCCTGACAAACAGATGAAGATTTCATTTGCTGATTGCATTTGTAACAGTGAGCTCTTTTCGTGGATGCATAGTTCTTTTAGATTGTATAGGTTTTTCTTATTCTCAATAGAAGCAGAAGCTTTTTTTGGCAATCCTGTATTAAACCAAGTGCATAAATCAGAGAAAATGCTGAGGGTTGCGTCGACTGCCGTTTCGGATATGTTTGATTATTTTTTTGAATGGGTTTGCTGTCTGATCATTTCGAAATGCGTTTCGCATGATTTCTATGCAGCGGATTATGCGAAAATTATGGCTCAGTGGTGTAAAATTAAAAGTGAACATTCAAGTAAATATTTTTAAAAAAATGTTTCTGTTTTCAATGTTTAAAAAGATTGCACTTTTGAATGATACGTTCAATTTTCTTTATTTAGAAAATATTTCTTATGTATCAACTATGGAAGGCATCGAAAAGCTTGCAATGGAATGGTTTTATTCTGAACAAGAAGAATTCAAATGCAGCGCAATCAGTATTTTATCTTATCTTCTGGAAAGCTATCCTCGCATGATGACCAACTCTGAAGTAGAACTGATCACTGGCGACGTTATTCAGCTCATCAAAACAAATTCCAAATTTGAAAAGTAAGTTGAAAAGTTTGAAAATCTGTTACAGAATTTTATATTTAATATTGTTGCTTTCATTTCAACAAGGGATGCATGGCAACAATGGTTTCGATGTTTGCCCAAAAATCATTGGGAATATGTTGAAACGATTCTTCTCCCGAAAATATTGGGTGATTCGAACAAGATGGCATTGAGCTTGTTTCCACTTTTTACTTCACACGTTGTGGCAATAAAGCCATTTCTTGAATTCCTCGAGAACAGTTTCAAGAATTCATCAGAAAAATCAGTACAAATAGAAGAAATAAAATTGATTGTTCAATCGATGCAGGATGCAGTTCACCAACCTGAAATTAATGAACAACTTTGTGAAGCAATTTTGCAAAGCAGCATAATTGGCGATTTGATCGGTTGGAATTCAGCCGGCGATTTGTCAGATGTGAATGTAGAAGTTGGAAATTTAATTGCTAAACTCATTCAAACATTCTACCACTCTTTTCCAAAACAGTATATGCTGCATGCAAGTTTGAAATGCATTTTTTTTTTGGAAAACTTATTTTCAGGTTGTCGAATCAGTTAGCTAAGAAATTGGCTGATTACGTGAGAAAAGATGGAATTGGCTTCTTTTTTTTGAAATTTTCAAGTCGAAATATAATTGCTTCAGTTTTTGCTTCATTCACTGCTACAGTAAATTTTTTGTGTAATTTATGTGTGTAATGGAATTTCTTTGTGAAATTTTAATATGTATATATATATGTAACTTCAAATTCTCTTAGGACATCATGTTGTTTGAAAAACTATTCAAGGAAATTTGGGATGTCAGATGCTGTCTGCATGATCCGATAAAAGTGAAGCGTGATTGTGCATGTTACAGATTATTTTCATGCATTCTGAATTCATTGCAATCTGGTAAGCTATTTGATATTTTTGCATCCATTGGAATATTTCTTGAATTGAAACAACGATTGCTATTAAAATCGATGTTGTTTATTTATTTATAGAATGCTTTATTTAATTTCAGTTGAAAACACTATTTACAAAGAAATTCTCGACCAATATATTTCGCATTGTACAAATTATAGCGAAAATTTTCCTGAATTATTGATTCCATATGCTTATTTGGCCAATTCCTACCTGATTAAAAAGAACTCAACTGGTCTTACTATGATGGAATTTGTAATGAAATTTGTGTTTTTTAATTTGTTTTATTAGAATTTATTTGTTTCAAGATATTCAGCAAGCTTTGCCATGAACAAACTAGTGGTCAAGCTATTGAAGCTATGAAAATTTTATTCTCGGACCAAGAAAGCACAGATGAATTATTTCGCATGCAGCGAATTGATCCAGATTCCAAGAGCTGGATTTATCATGAAGCTTCTTGCATTTTTAAGAAACTTTTTGGAAACCTGGACATTTCTAACTGTTTGTGATTATTTTATCACTACTTTAAATTTTAATCATTTTTCTTTAGATATTGTGGATGATTTTATTCAAGCAGTGTCCATGATTCAACTTCATTCCAATTCGTGTTGTGATGATGATGATGATGATTATTTTAAAAAAGTATGTTTTTTGTTATCATTCATTTAATGTGAATTCAAATTAAAATATACATTTTTTTTATTTTTCAAACAACAAAAAAACAAAATAAAACATATTTTAGCTGTTTCAAATATTGATTTCATCGTTGCAAAGTCGGTCTCCAACGACAGTGGAAATCAGCTTGAACACCATTTGCTCTTTTTTAGAAAGTAAATTGAACTGTCCAATTACAGTTGACGATATATTGATTATTAGTAAAGAACTTTTTGCCGTTATTTCTAAAAGTAACAGTGTGGTATGGATAATTGAACTTAATGAAATGAAAAAATATTGTATAATTTTTATATTTAATTTATTCGTAGATGATTATTGTAAAAGCGTTGGAATGTATAAAGTTATTGGGAAAACTGTTTTGCGCTGAATGTAACACTTCTACTAGAGAAGTAATCTTGGATCAACTATTGGAACTTTTGGACCATCACAAGCGTTTGGTTCGGCGGGCAGCTTCTGATGCTTATGGTTACTGGAACCTTTATTTAAAAAGAGATTAAACTGCATATATATGTCACATATTATTAATATTTTGCTTTTAATATTATTCTGAATAAACTATTTTAAATACCTGTAACCTGTCGGCTTTCTCTTCCAGCGTATTTTTCTCCAAATTTTCTATTCTCTTCGGAGTGCTGTGATGTAGATGAGCGCGTGTTAGGCATTACGTATCAACAATGTGGCGTAATATGTAAGATAACGGTAATAGGACGTCAGATCCAGGAATTGTCTGACCTCCCTTACTTGCCGCTGTCTTTTGTGGGTATGTCCCTATTCCCGCAGAAGTGATGACATGCCTGAGGTAAACCGGCCGTTTCTTCACCAATTAACACTTTTCTGATTAGAACTTCAATTTCAACTTCTTCACCCGTTGGAACACCTCCTTTAGTCGGAAGAGACGTTCTTCTTCCGTGCCGGGAGCATTACACAGCCCGAAAGGCATTGCCTTTAAACTACAGTGATACCGTCTAACAAAGTAGCAGAAGCGGCTTTTTCACGTTCTCGTTTGTCCAATAGAATTTAACAGCAGCTCGACGCTAAGTCGAATGTCGTGAACCACTTGACACCGGCTAAAGCATCCAGGCTTGCATCGATCCGAGGTAACGGTTGCGCATCCCATCTCGTGACTTCGTTAAGTTTACGCTAATCGACGCAGAACCTCGAACTACCGTACTTCTTTTTAGCGAGCACTATTGGAGAGGACCAAGATCCTTTGGCAGGTTCGATCAGGCCTCGTTTCAGCATTCTTCGTACGTGGGTCTGTATCTCTTCTTGCAGTCAAATCGGCAGTCTCCTCGGCGCCTGTTTGATGGATTTCGCCCCTTCGACAATTATTCTGCGTTTTACGACGCTAGTACGACGCAGATCATCGTTCAACATTGATGTCTCAGCATACTGTCGCAACAGATTAGCATACAGATTTAGAAACCCGCGGGTACAAGGTTCACTGGCAAAAATGCTAATGCCATTAGCATTTTTACTTTTTCCTTACTTCCTGATTATTAATATAAGTCAGTTCTTAAGCCAAGCCGGCCGACCTGCCGAAGCACAGCTTGGCAAAAGTGGAAGGAACAACCTTGCACCCGCGTATTGGGAAAGCTGCCTTGAATGGCCGGGATCAAGGCTGTTTCGAAATCACAAACAAATTTCGCCGGATCAAGTTGGACGCCAAGTTCTTCCGCTTTGGAATGGAACACTTTAAATATCCGGCTCTATGTGAACAGACCTTTCTTCACATTCAAACAATATACGACGGGTATCAGTTTACCCGTCATGAACACATAAAGGGTAAACAACTGCTCGTACTAGGATGGGACAATCTTAAACGTCTCATCCCCGCACCAGCAGTTACTCTGAGCCAGCAGCCTCACACCAGCCTCGGTGGCAAAAATTAATATATCATTGATTGGCGAATGATACATTAAAAACTGCGCACCGGATTTTGTTGTTGTCTGCTCGGCAGTGAGCCGCAGATCCTGCCGCCTGGCCGAAAGCCGTGGTTATCTCTTGGCCCGGCTGGTAGTACATGGTGTTCCGGGCCTGGTCCCACGACGGGAAATAAGCGGCAGTATCTAAGCTGGTGGAGGCATTGCTTACCAGCTCATCATAAATTTCCGATACCGGCCTCGGATCCTCGGTCTTTTCAATTCATTCAGCTGCTGTTGATGGTAGAATGCATGTGCATCTACTCGGCAGCCCACTGCATGCTCGCTTGTGCGGATCACTTCTGTGGCATCAAGATTAGTGTACAGTTTGCCCGGGTAACCCCTCATTCCCTAAATTCGAAACGAAACTGCAAGCTCATGATATTACACAATAATAACAACGTGCTATATTAAAACAATTCTGCTTACTGATGCGCATATCCAACATTTCTTCAGTTAAAAAGTGGCGATTTGTGCGTTTCAAGGTGTAGCACCTTCCTCTGTATACCAATTTTTGTTGGTTCCTTTGAGTATATACAAACTGAATTTCATCACTCTCCATTAGCATCAACTCTCAAATATGAAGCACTGAACAAGACTGATGACTAGGGAAAAAGAATTTAATGGCCATTTTAAATTAAATTGTTTCTCCAGTTTCTCTAATCTGGCTTCATTCGTGGCTTGCTGATTATATCTTCAATTTCAACTTCGTTGGCCGTTGAAACAACTCCTTTAGTCGGGTGAAACGTTCTTCTTCCGTGCCGAGAGCATTGCATTGTCCGAAAGACATTACCGTTAAACTAGAGCAGATACCGTCTAACAAAGTAGTAGAAGCGGCTTTTTCACGTTCTCGTCTGTCCAATACTATTTAACTGCAACTCCACGCTAAGTCGAATGTCGTGAACCACTGATATACATCTGGGGTCAAAGCAGGCTTATCATTTCGTCCGCTCCTTATAGCTGTCCCCTGTCGGAGTCGGAGTTGGTAACGGGAAACCATTATCACCTCGAAGAGGTAGACGATTGTCCAGTCAGGAGATGAAACGATACAGGGCTCTGGTAGTTTCTCCATTCATCGGTCATAGGGAAAGTTATATCAGAAGTCCATGCTAAAGGATGCTTCCTCAATTTCCACGCGATTCTCCATGCTTCGTCCATAGTCGTCGGCTCCTTCTTCAGCATGGCAATCAGTACTGCCCAAGAGTTGGTTTCTTCCCGAAACCGATCAAGGATTTGCAGTTCCGTCATCCAGATCTTCTCTCCACCTCTTGAACTATGATGGCAAAAGCGTCGACTGGCTCTCCAGGTAACAGACGCAAACGACAGAACTCCGCGCGAAGTGACATCTTCGATTTCAGTGGGATGAACATTTTATTCAATTCTGCTTTAGTCGTCCACATCGTCTCCCAACCTAGCAGTAAGTCGTACCTGGATGAGGGAATCCGTGTGGTTAAGAGCAGCAACTGTCCACTGGAAGCGCGGTGAACTAACCACTCGCCTTAAAAAATATCTCCAAGGATGCTATTCATCGGTTAGGTTCTGTGTCGAACGAAAACAACACTGGCGGGCGCCAACACGTCGGTTGAACGGCTACAAGAAGTGTAGAATAGCGGTTCCCGGTCAGGTCCCCATTGTAACGTGTCGGTCTTTTCTTCCAGCAGTTTTCTAATCTCTTCGGGGCGTGTGTTAGGCATTACGTGCAACAATGAGACGTAATATGTAAGACAACGTCACTACCGGCTGCTGCCGATATTCAGGTATCAGTCGGTATACGGTACTGTATCCGAAATTACAAATATACACTACTTTAAATGGGACGTTTGTTACATGCCTAAGAATTTCGAATTCTATATTTTATTGCATGTTCGCGTACATGTTGCCTGTTCAAAATAAAATTTAGTTTGATACTATAAAATAAAATATTATCAACCTGTTTATTTAAAAATTTTTATTATGGGAAAATGAGCCTCGATAAAACTTGCCATCTTTTGCTGTCGCTTCGATATTTTAAGCGACAATGAAACAAATTGTTGGTCCAAATTCTTATGAAAAGTTACAGTCTGTTATGTAAAACTCAAAATTTGTTAAGCAGCAAGTTAAAAACTGAATGCAAATTCTAAATTGATTACATTCTTAACATTATTTTAGTTAAAAGTTTATCACTGTAATAAATAAATTTATTTATATTTCAGCGGCAGTTTCTTCACGTATTTGTCAAAAGAAAGTAACAAAGTAATCAACTTTAGAACAACTATGATTTTCAGGTTCAATTGCACTGTAAATTAAATTGCGTTTTTGATTCAAGTTGCTTATTGCGCGTTATAATTTTGCATGTTTATTACATTAAAAGAATTTGAATGGTTTCCTGTAATTTGTCTATATCATGTTATTTCACAAAAGCTCCTGCCCAATTTTCGCGTTGTAAATAGACTATGGTAAGTTTTAATTTGAATCGATACGATTTGTGTATTTGTCTTGAACGAAAGAACATCTTTTAACAATTCATATTTTATTTTGGTACAATAATAAGATATGTGGTGTCCTTTACTGCATTTTTTGCGTAAATAAATACAAATTGCACTTGTCTGTTTGAAAGAAATTATGAAAAAATTGACTATCAGGGATACTCTACAAAAACTGTTTTTACTGCTTTACATTTATTATTTAATGCAACATTATTGTTGCCTGTTAGGTTGTTGGAAAAATACGTTCATACTGTCATGTTAATTTATTCAATAATGAACGCTGTTACGATTGTTTCCATGTGAAATGCTAGGCGAGAATGTATGTTTATCAGATTTAAAAGCTGGAAATCTTTCAAAAAGAACTTTCCATGTTCATTTTAAAAATTTAAAAATAAACCTAACATGTGCATTTTATAATGCATAATCATTTCATTTTAATTTTTTTAATAAATTTTAGAGTTCCCAAGTTTTATTTATACAATAAAGGGTAGATTGCATTCAGTTTCATTATATATTCTTCTTATGAATATTTTTAAAATTTCATTTTATTATTTGCATGATACAGTAATCGAATGACGATCAAGTTTATTACTTCTTTAAATTTTCTAGCGATATGAAAAACTGATGTTTTCATGTTTTTTTTTAAATTTTCTGGAATATATCAATACTGTGGGTGTTGTGACTTTTGCAAGCGAGAAAAATTTTCGAAAAAATTTTTGCTTTTTAAATGAACAGAGTAAAAGTAATTTATTAATGAATGTCATTGTGTTAGTTTAATAAATAGAATTGGTACACTTTATGCAAAAACTTATTGCTTTCATTTGACAGATGAAATGAAGAAATTATTATTTATCTGTTTTCATTGAACATTTTGCTTATAATGGTGCAGATATGGCGAATGCATTGCCTGGCCTTCGTACTGCCGAAGCTTTGAGGCGTTTAGCATCTTCTCTTCAAACGGCATTATCTGAATATGAACATCTTTATCAAATGCGTCCATGGAAATATATGCACATGTTTAGCCACACAACGACGAGTCTGTTTCCGTTTTGCTGGGTTTATGCATGTTTGAGTTTTCTCGTTTCGGTGTTGATTCTGATCGACGCTGTTGGACGTGATCACGCCGCTTTGACAGCCAGTCTTTTGCTATGCATGATTACAGTTGGAAATTTACATCTTGCCGGCTACGCATTCTACATGCGTAGGACGGAGTTGTTCCGCAAAGGTGCTTTGATAATTCAAGAAATTGAACGAATCTGCGCCAACTGTCCGACAACGTTTTATTTGCCAGATATTTACATCCCGTTGTCTGATTCGGTAGAGCTTTGTTGGGTGTACCGTGACGACAGGTTGGTCAGTTTGCCAGTTGCTTTGTTAGTAGACGGAGATATTGCATTATTACGCCCTGGCAGACCGGCTCCGTGCAAATGTCGGGAACTGTTTCCGTCGAAACAGGGATGCCGGCGTATGTTTCAACGGGGTGACCGTCACGAAGAGATCAACGAGCCGGAAAAGCAAGGCTGTGTTGAACCTTGTGCATGTCTTGCAGTGGAGGTTCTCGAATCGCCTGCGGTCAGCGTGTTTCGTCGTTGCTGTGCCAGCAAGTGTGAACGTCGACCACCGTTGATTGAAGAGACAAATCGCATTTTGCACCGCTATTTGGAGCGGATCTTGTTACCAACGGTCGTTGGTTTGGGCGTTTGCACAGCCGTCTTTCAGTATTTCTTGACGGAGAATTTGGAAGACGGTTGGATTATGGCTTTTCTAGCACGACTGTCTTTGGTCGTGTTGCCGCTGCTGATGCCAGCCGTATCAGCGTTTGTGATCGGTTTTCACTGTTTGAACAACGCCAGATTAATCGCCAGCTTGCAGCACGGTTGGTCCGGCTTTGGAAGCTTGTTGGACTTGGCGATTCACTTGTATCTCGGGCAGCCGGAACATTTGCCTTACACCACCGGACCATATCCAACTCTGGGCTCGGTCACCTCAGTGAGCGTGGTCGACAAGAAGGGCATTTTGTCACTGGCGGATCCGTGTGCTGAGAAGGTGTTCTTCTTTTCCAACGACAACGAGGGAACACCAGGCGCCAGTCAGAGTTCTACTAGACGCGCCCATGTGTTGGATTTGTCCGGCATTGGGCCCCAGTTGCAATTTGACGATCCAAATTGGGATTCATTTGTCAGTCACTTGAAGCCGGTTGGTTTGAACGCTTTGCTGAACGGATGTGGACTACGGGGAGAGTGGACGAAATTCTTGGACCATTTGGAAGCTGTCTCACACGTTGCCGGCGGTCGACAGATGGCTGTCAACAGTAGACGTTGTCTGTGCACGTTGGCGAAAGCGATGCATTTCGACCCGGATGATGCGTGTCGCAACTTTGACATCAAGCGAACTTTGGCAGCGTACCGCATGGCGCCACAGTTGAGCAACGGAAAATCTGAGAAAACGCCCGTTGGCAACGTATTTGCGACCGTCTTGCAAGACCACAGCAACACCTACGCGCAGATGATGTGCCAAGGTAGCGCGGATATGCTGATGCCGATGTGCACTTATTATTGGGATGGTCGACGAGTGCGTCAGTTGGACAAATGGCATCAACGGAAAATAAAGTTAGTCGTTGATGTTGATGTTTATTGAAATATTAATTGCTTGTATTGAAAATTATTATTATTATTATGTATGTTTTGGTCTGTTTCAGGGATTTTGCCACTCGTTATAATATGACCGCATATTGTTTGGCTTTGACTTATCGTCCGTTGCCTCGGTGGGCGGCCAACTATCCGTGCGACAACTGCTATTACGATCTTACTGGTTCACTGTTCAATGCAGCAGGATTGAAAACGATGGAATCTTATTCTTCAAAATGCAGCGATGCAGCCACTTCCACTTGCAGCTTGGACACGTTGTTACAAAGTGCGTTGGTCTCATCCCCGCAGAGCAAGGATGTCTTTTTCAAAGATCACGTCTTCCTCGGAATGGTCGCTTTCCAATACCAAGCTAAACCGGATGTTGTTCGACTTATTGAACGTTTGGACAAAATGTGCATACGATTTATTCATTTTTCTAAAGAAAATGAGTACATATATATATATTTATTTATTTATTTATATTCTTTTTTTCAAACCAACACTTTAATTACTTTTTAGTTGAATTTAGATTTCGAAGTCGTGTTTTTGCTGAAAAGATGGGTCTCGAGACGGGTTGGAATTGTCACATTTCACTGGAGGATGGTGAAAACCCGGCATCAAGTACACAGCAACGTCGAATTGGCAACGGTAAATTGTGCATTTGTTTGTAAAATATGAGAAAAATTAATATCAATTGAGCTTTGCGATCATTTAGCTTTGAAAAGGAAATGTTGTGAATTTTCGATCACTGCACAAAGTCCAACTTTCACCTCAGAGCCGGATGTTTCCAAGCTCAGGTTGGAGACGGATGTTCTGAATTTTAGTTGTAAGCTATCCTTGGCTGACGCAGATTTGCACGTTGATTGTGTGCCGCTTGCAGACGAGACCGAATTGACGCCGTTGTTGGGTTCGAATTCAAATTTGTCTTCGAAAGAATTTAAAATTGTAAATTTAATTTATTGTCTGTGAGGTTTATCTGTTTATCTGTTTAATTTATTATCTTGTACATATTTGTTGTTTTTGTTTGTTTGTTTGTTTGTTTGTTTCAAAATAGAAAAGCAACTCAACGCCTTCGAGAAGTCTGTCGGCGGACAGTTTGACCAGTTGTTGTTGTATGGAGACGAACCCTAGTGGTATGTACGGTGACAGTTCAGATTTTTTGATCAGCAACCAGGCTCAATTGCCGAAAGGAATAGATAATATACGTCCACATTTGAGCAATGTGGACAACGTGCCGCTGCTGGTTCCGTTGTTCACCGACTGCGTTGAGGCGACCACCAGGGAAATGCTGTGCATCATGCAAGAGAACGACGAATGCGTTTGCGTGGTCGGCAGCTCGTTGAACGTCGACAATGCTGAACTGTTCTGCACCGCTGACGTGGCGGTCAGCGTGGAACCAGACATCCCGGTTGGCTGTTGTGCAGACCTGGAGCAAGATTCGGGCTTGAGTTTTGGTTCTTTTTCTGGTTCCAATTCAGGTCTGACTTCGTTGAAAACTCGACACCGGTCAGCGACGTGCCACAGCTGCGTCCAGCTTGCGCATCGGATCAACTCGTTGCCCTGTGCTTTCAGTGTCCACTCGCTGGACAAGACCTTCTTGAGCAGCGCGTTTGCCACATCCATGCCGATGCTTCGACGCTTTCGGGTTGCCTTCTACTTTCTGCTCTCCTGTTCACTGTTGCTGAGCTTCATTCAGCTGGCCTCGTTGGCGGCGGTCCAGTGGACGCCATTCTCGCCGGATATGCTGCTCTGGTTGCTCTGCTTAGCTCTGCCGGTGCTGAGCGCTTCACTGGCCCTGCCACTGCCAGAACGCACTGCTGCTGCAGCCACCACGACCGATTCACCGTTGGTTCACAAACGTCGGTCGAACCGCAAAGAAATTGTCACTTTTTTCACCCAGTTCAGCGTGAAATTCCTTCCAAGCGGTTTTGGTGTCCTGCTGCTGTTTGTGCTGACGACGAGATTCTTGCAATCCACAACCACTGCCCACACCAGTGACCAATGGCCGCAGCCGTCTGCAAATGGTCGCCGACTCCGACTGCCCCCACCGCAGTTGCTTCTGGCGCAGAACTACTGCGCCTGGTTCTTCCTGCTTTACATGATCGGAGTCAGCGCCAGTCATGTCCACAGCTACGAGCTGATGATGAACAAGCCGCCGACCAGAAATCGAAATTGGCTTTTCGCCTGCTTGGCCTTGCAGTTGATTCAGAGTTTCTACTGCTCGCCGCCTCTTTGGCCAGGAAGGTGGAAACTCAGATACGGAGACGTGCCTTGGTTTGTCAGCGTTTTTGCTTTTCTATGGACAATACCGGTGCTGTGCATCAACGAGGCGATGAAGCGACTTGAAGCTTCGCAACACAAGCGACGTCAACGTCGCCGGCGTCTCTCTTTCGACACCAAATTGGGCATGAATAGTCCATTTTAATGTTAAAAATAACAATCGCACATCCTCCTCTCACTATCACAGCAAATTAAATAATACAATGCAGGAGAAAATAAAATTGCAACCATTTTTTTGAACTCATTTTGAGTTTTGTTTCCGTTTTATATCCGTTGACAAATTTGCCTGAAATACATTTTCTCATATTTGCGTTTAAATTATAATTGTTTGTTGCTTTTATTGTTTCGACAGATGTGGATAAAAATTGTAAGGGGATTTTGCACAGAAACAAATCGTCAACGTATGCTCGACCGAATTATACGCGTCGACCACGCCGGTGAGCTTGGTGCGGCAAGGATATATGCAGGTCAGTTGTTTGTTCTTGGACAACGCCCACTTGCAATGACTATCCAGGTATGGATGAATTCAGAATGTCTGAACTTTTCAAATATTGTTTAAAAAATGTTTTTTTATCGTAATTTGAATTCATTTTTGTCTTGTTTGAATTGTTTTTTAATTTCAAAGGATGTTTTCTTGCCGGAGTAATTGTCAGTGTAATTGTATATGAAAGAAATAATTTTATTCAGCACAGAATTTAGACGCAACGATTCATTAAGGTGTAATTTAAAAATTATTATAGTTAGGCTGAATTTTACTTTGATTATTAATTATTGATAATTGATTGCAAATTAAATTTATTTCACTGAAAAATGGGATTGAAATTATAATAAATTTGCAGTTTATGTGAATATCTTTTTCTACTGTAATAAGATCTAGCATTTACAACATTTAGATTAATTAATATAGTTTATTCATCAATGTCTGCATCGAGTGATGAACCTTTTCTGACAGATACAAGATCATGACCAATTGTAATTGTAAGGAATTGAGTAGTTTAAGAAGCGAACGTATTGAAACTGAACTTGCTAAGACTGTCTCATAGACAGAATAGGTTACACTTTAACAAGCATGTTTTAATGGTAAAACGCTGATTGTATCATTCTTGAACGTGATATACAAGCATGGATCAGACTATACTGTTTGCCAGTTGTCCAATATGATGGTTCTTTTATAAATATAGAAGATGAAGTTTATTGCGTCTAGGTAAAGCAGAAAGTTTCTCTGAAATTGCTTGCTTTTGACATGTATCAGAAAGTGTACAGTCTGTTCTGATTAATGCTGGTTTTGCTGTATATGGTTCTTTAAATTGATGTACGTAAATAAAACCGGCCAGTTGTTTTTATTATCTTTTCATATTTTTTCCATATATTTCATTATGTGTCTATACAACAATACGTAAAAATTCAAACAAATAATGCGGTATCTCAAAATTTGACGGTACTCTTTAGCTTTTACTGGAAAAGATAAGGAGCCTCAGGAGTGTAGCTTCTACAGTGAATGACGGTCGGCGGAGTCCATTGCTGGTGGCATCCCTGACAGTGTATGTGGTAGGATGGAGTCGTTGCCACTGCATAATTAGAAATTTGAGCCAGTCTTTTTCTCTCCTAGTGCATCTTGATCAAGAAACTGTCGATAAAACCATATTGATGCATATTCAGCTGAGGAACTTGATATTGTGATGTACTAGGAGTTGCAGAACTTGTTACCATCGTCGACATTGACGGAGCCGTGTACGTGTTAACAATGATATACATTTTGAGCAACTGTGATCACAGCAATTCAAAAAAGTGAACTTTTCTCAGAAAACTGCTGCTTATATAGATTTTTGAGGGGTCAGTTTTGTTTAAATGATAGCAAATAGAGTAGCAAGGTTTATCTATAATTCAGTGTTTATTTTGCACATATTGCACAAATTTAACAGTATCAGACTGTAGCACATGTAATACATTCAACTACTTGATCACCTCAATTCCATAAACATGATTTTTATAAAATGACGTTGTTATAGCTGTTTGATCAAAGTTGGCGAAATATATTGCTATGGGGAGAAACCTTTTTACATTTTTATCAGTTGTTTTTGTTTTATTTCAATTCATATTTTGCAAAAAATCAGTTTAACTGATGCAATTATTTTTAATAATGCTTGAGATGTAAAGCGGCTTCCGTTACAGAGCAATGCTGCTGTAATTAATGTAAGTAGTGTGATCTTTATTTACAGATTGCTGGATTGCAAACCAAAGCTGCACAAGTTTGAGAATTGGTATAACTTTGAAAACAATTTTTTAATTATATTTTTCAATTTATATTACAATTTAGTTTGCAAATTTTTTATAAAAGAAATTTTGATGTTGAAATTTTTTAATTTTTTTTTTTGGATTAGAAATTTGAATGATCAGCATTAAAGCGCAATATTTACATTTTTGAAAATATTTTATTATCTATCTTTTCACAACTAACTAACGTTTTTTTAATTAATTAAAACTAACGTTTTTTAATTACACTAAATCTTTACTGAAAACTTTATAAATGGTCTTTACAAAAAGTCTTTATAAAAAAATATCTTTAAAAAAGTCATTACAAAAAATGCTATCCATAGTCTGCAGATGTTATGTTTGCTTCTTAGAAAAATGTAGTCTTCTTTCTGTTGCTCACTTTGATTAACGGAGTCTTCTATGGAGGGCTTGTACTGCAGTGCATTCGCGTTCCTTGACAAGATGGAGTAGTCACTACTTGGCTGCGCAGAGTCTGCGCCAGTCTTTTTTTTTCAAACTGAATGCTCATAAGAAAGCCATCAATGTAGCCATATTCCTCCAGAGTCAGTGGGCGTCGTCTTTGATGAGGTGGCGGCTTTCGGGTTGCGGTACTGTACAGCATTGGTGTTGTTGAAGGGATGGAGTATGTTGTAGTAATGATGTACATTTTGTTGGACAGCGAGAACGTTTCAGAATTTTTAGGTTTGCTTTTTAAGACTCAAAAATTTTCCAGAAAACTGCTTCTTATATACAGTTTTCTAAAGGTCAGTCTTTGTTTGACATTGGTTAGAAAATTGATTAGTGGTCTTTATCCTCAAAATTTTCTTTGTTTCGCAGTTACCGTGTCAGTAAGATAACATCAGATAATTTTGTATTTGTGAGATTTAGTCTTATGATATCTATTCAATAATTTTATAATTGTGTTCAGTAAGATAACATCAGATAATTTTGTACTTATAGGATTTAACTATATGCTAACTATTCATTAATTCCATAATTGTTTTTTTTTATAACAGTATTATTGAATTTGTCACTATATTAAGTAGCTGTGATTTGAAGGCTTTTTGTCAGCAGCATTTTAGTTATATCTATTTTGCAGCAAACCAACTTAAATAAATTTATAAATATGTATGCATGTATTTTATTTCATTTGTTGTGTTTAAAGTTCAATCACTAAATGTTGTGATGCGTGTTGTTGTTACAGTGTTAATAAAATAATAAAAATGATATAATAAAAATATTTTTCATTTATGAACATTGATAGAAACAAAAAGTTTTACAAAACGTTTTATTTGATTAAATAACTAATAATAATTAGCGCACATTATGTCATTAACAAATATCACAGGTATACAAAACAGACAAGAAAAAAAGGCAGATTCAGGCGATAAGTTTGTAATATCGTTGGTCGTTGTTGTCCCAGTATTGTTGATCCAACAGTTTACAGCCGACGCAAAATTGAATCTGCTTGTAATTGATGTCGTTGGGAGGGATCTTGAAGTCGAAAAAATACGTATCAATCATATCGCTGCCTCGGTTCAGCAAAACTGCACTGTGGTCTTTGAATGTCAGCCAGTTGTTGGAGGTGCATCGGATGAATACTTGAACATCAGTGCAGGATCTTTTGACTTTCACCGTACCGTACAGTCTTTGGATGTCATTTCGAAGTGTTACACTTTCCAATGCAACTTTTTGGTATTGTAATTTCTTTATCAATTTTCCAACGTTGTGCATTGGCTGTTGAAAGTTGAACATCCAACTGCTCTTTTGTTTCGGCAGTTGTGTGTTGAAAAATGGATCCAAAATTGCACTGCTCTCTTCGTCCAGTTGCTTCTCATCATCTGCAGATTGTTCTTGCTCATTGAAGCTTGGAACGACAAAAACCTGTGCAATTTGGAAACCGAACTCGTCCAAAAACGATACTTTTTTCATTTCTCTTTTCCTTTTTCCACGTTGATCTTTGCATTCTTCGAGTTCTTTGTTCAGCATATCCAGAAGTTCCTTTTTCAAATTCTTCAATGAATTTTGGCTTGTTTGATTGTTGAAACCATCGGCTAACTGTAACTTGTCCATTTCTTGTATTCTTTTGTCTTTGTTTTGGTATATGCTGATCAATGGGCTTTGAATCAACTGGAATAACGGATTAATGTTTGGGGCTTGATTTCTTGCAACTGTCACTTGATGAAATGACTTGAAAAGAAAATTACTATGTATTTATTATGCAATTGCACCCTCGTTGTTGGATCATCTTACTCAGGTCAGGATTTTTAACGGAAATGTGACATTGGCTATTGTTTTTTCCTTTCAGTTGCGTTGCATTGCAATTACTGGAGTCAATTGTTCTTAGTTTACTTTGCCACTGTTGTATGCAGAAAGCTTCCGCTTTAAGCATTTGTGAATGTTTACATGCAGTTTGTTCCATATGGAAGCTAATTATTTCTCCAGGTGGCGTCGTAATTTTGGTTTATTTGTTTCCTGTAGTTGTAAACACAAATACTTTGATAAAATAAAAAGGAAAATGTTAAAAATTTTTTTTAATAAGGATGAAATTTGCTTATTTTTACAATTCTAATTTTTAATTAAAATGTTTCCACGTTTTAGACGTAATTCAGTTATTTTATACACCGTTTGAAAATAATTTGTAATTATTTATTAATAAAGAAATATTAGTATATTATTGAAATTAATTCTGTTAATAGAAAGGAATGCTTTCAGCACATGAAAGAACAGGAAGAGGTACATTTGAGAACTTTTGAAAACATGGCCAGAAAGTATCGAGTTCGTCCTACAATTATGACACCTATTTGGAACGTTGCTGGATTTTTATTAGGTTAGATTTTGAGCTAGAATTCTTTATCTGATATTATCTGATGTTTATAGGAGCTGGAACTGCTTTGCTTGGTCCAAAAGCTGCAATGGCTTGCACAGTTGCTGTGGAAGAGGTCATTGGTCAACATTACGACAAGTGATATACTTAAGCATATCGAAATTAAGAAAGCATTAATATTAAAAATACTGATTAATTTGAACCAACATTTTAAAATATTTTCTTATGCGTGGTAACTATATTTAAAAAAAAAACATTTATTTTTTAGTCAAATACGTGAGCTAATACTCGATGGCGAAGAACATCACAAAGATTTGCTAGAAGTAGGACGTTTTTCGTTAAAGCAGTTTATATTGTTTATGAAGTGTTACTTTTTCTTAGACAATAGGTAAATTTCGAGATGAAGAATTAGAGCATCATGATATTGGTTTGAAGCATCATGCACTTGAGGTAAATTGGAATAAATACTGTTTTCATTAAAATATAAATGGTTATAACTCATCATGTATTAATAATTTGTAGAGAAATTGTATTATTCAAAATTTTCATAACTTTATTATGTAGTTTTTAAATTTAGAAGTATTTTGAAAATTTCTACTTTATAATATTAAGCAAAATAATTCAATTAAAGTGCGGAATATGACTTTTTGCAAAATGTAACTTCTTAGATGATATGAAACTTTCACTCAGATTTTTAGTAGTTGTTCTTTATTGCAGACCCAGTTTTACGGTGTTATGAAGACAATTATCCAATTTGGCTGCAAAGGTGCCATATGGATATCAGAGCGCTTTTGATAGTTTTATTATTTTTAATCAACCAAGCCATTGTTTATGAGTATGTTGAAGCATAATAAAAACATGCATACATGGAATATAGCAAAGCATATGATATATGCAATTTTATGAACCGTTCTTTTTGATAACTATTAGCAGTTACTTAGCAGTTTTTATATTTCACAATATCTTAATTTACACGATTGAATTAAAATAAAAGCAGCACAATAATTGATGCCAAAAGTAATTTTCATTTTTATTTTAAAAGGAAACTATTATTTGTTGAGGTTAAAAATGAGAAGTACTACAATTAATGTAAAGTATGGTAGCTATTTTTTTCTTTGATATTTTAAAAAGTAATGATTTTTTAAGTGTTATTTCTAATTTTTTTACATCTGATAATAATAATAATTTAAAAAATCAGATTATAATAACTCAAAACTTTTCAAAAATGAAAAAGGTTTTAATTTCTAAATACCAAAATTCCGTAAATAACAGGTGAAAAGCTACTGTATGAAGTGAAATTGTTATATTCAAGTTCTGAATTATTTACAGAGAGGTGAATATAATGATTCGATTATATGAAAAAATTTTATATTTTATGAGTTGCACACAATTGTAAAAAAAAGTATTTACGGATTTTAAACCATGTTATCAAACTTTAAACTTGTTAATTTAAACTAAGTTTATATTTAAAATTTTAATTGTAAAAAAGAAGGCTTTAATCTTTATTTATTTAATTTATTTTTTATCAACGCACGGTGAAAATCATTAGGTAATCATTTCACTGTATTATATGAAATTTAAGTATTTTCATGCTAGTAAACATTTTATTATTAAAAAATACTGATGAATTAATTTAAAAAGTGATTTTCTTACAAAACCTTGTTGATAATTATATTGAAATCTATTCAATTGTTTATAATTTTTTCTTAAATTTTTTAAAATAAATTTGTTTTTTCATATGTTTTTGATGTTGCTGTTGATTCAGTTGATGCACTTGAAATGGGCAATATACAATTTTGCAACAAATTTGCAAAATTATTTAAATTGACCAAAGAGTTAAAAGAGTCAAATATTTGTTCAGATTGTTTGGTGAGTTTTTCGAATTTTATTTATTTATACTTTGTTCTATTGCACATATTTACAACATGCATGTAAGTTAATTATTTTGTTGCAGACGATTGACTCAGTTTATAATTCACCTTATTTTTACGGTAATTTGCCAAGTCATGAATTGATTCGAGATTTTCTGAAAGAAGATGGTGATTTTTTATTCCGCAGGCCGATTGTTGGAGAAGAGCCAAGTTGTCTTTATTTGTCCGTTCTAGCGGGGGGTGTGGTGCATCATTTTGCTATTGAAGCTGTTAAAGTATTGGAATTTTTTTAAAAAATTTGCTTTATTTAATAATTAATAATTGAAAGAAAAAATTCTTTCATCTTCTTACTTAGAATGGATATAGTATTGAGTCTGCTATTTATCCAACAGTGACAAAATTGATCAACCATTACCGCAGCAAGAAAAAACCGCTGATGAGGGACCCGAATGTTGTTTTGTTGAAAAGAGCCATTAGGAAGCCCCATTGGTTATTTCAAATTTCAGATATTCATATTGGAAACAAATTGGGCGAGGTTTTATTTTTTTTTTTTAGAGAAAACAGCAAACATTTGTGAAGTTCCTTTTCTGAATTGAAATTTTGTTTAGGGTTATTTTGGATTTGTCCACCAAGGCTTGCAGAAATTGCCCAACGGTGATGAGCGCAAAGTGGCAATTAAATTTTTGAAAAATAAGACTGACAAAACTTTGAATGCTGACAATGAAAGCTTCTCGAATGAATGCCGATTGTTGCGCAGGCTTAATCATGAAAATTTAATACGATTTCAAGGTCTGGCAGTTGGTGCATTTGACATGAAATTAATAGTCGAACTTTGTGACAGTATGTGGTTTTTCAAAAGATAAAAACAGAAAATTCTTTCTCTGTCCGTATACTATGTCCTGAAAACAATTTTAAGGTGATTTGAAAAGTTATCTCAAAAATGATCCTGTCACCATGTCAGTATGCGTTAATATGTTCGTGCAAGTCGCTTCTGCAATGGAATATCTCGCTTATAAAAAAATCATACATCGGTAAAAACGGTTTATTTATTCGGTTGAGTTCTTTTTGTTTTATTAATATATCAACTTTTAAATATGCTATTTTAGCGATTTAGCACTACGAAACTGCTTATGGAAAAACAATACGGTTAAAATTGCAGACTTCGGATTGGCTAGGGAAGGTGAATTTTATGAAATGAAGGGTAAAGAAACTATTCCGGTGAGATGGACAGCACCAGACGTCATATTACACAGTATGCTTATCTTTTACATTCAATTTGTTTTGCTATGCATGAAAAGTAAATCTGTAGCCGTTGATTAAGTTTTGCTAAAGCAGGCAGCAAAATCAACTATAAAATTGTTGATAAAGATTATATTGAGAAAGTAATAAATTTGTTGAACATAATTTGTTCAATAACATCAAAATTCCTTAAACTGAATTGCAATTGGCTACAAAAATATTTCAGTCTTTCCTATTTAAGAATGTTTGATTCTCTGCACAACACATTTCCTGTAATAAATTAACATGCCTCTTGTATTGTTCTAGAGAAATATTCTGAAAAATCAGATGTTTGGTCATTTGGTGTGCTGATGTGGGAAATTCTCGTAAAGGGAGAATATCCATACGAAGAAGAGGAAAAGCAATGGAGTGGTCATTTTTTGACAAATTTACTTAAAACATTACGCAATGGTATGGCAGTGTAATTTCTGACAAATTTCTTACTGTTTTAATTGCTAGGCAATCGACTGAACCTTCCCAACAACACACCAGAAGATATCAGAGAAATTGCTGCACGTTGTTGGAATTTAGCAGAATGTAAAAGGCCAACTTTTTCTGAACTTCGTAAAGATCTCGAAATGGTTTATGCTAAACTTGAAAATAACTCAATGATAAAACATGAAAATACATGATTAATTAATGCATGCCGCTTAATTCACGATTATTTGATTACAAGAAACTCGAGTTAAGTATTTTTTAGAACAATTAAATAAAATTATTTTTTAATATGTTTTAGATTTAAAATATTAAACAGTATTTATTAAAAAAATTCACTGAATACTGTAATAATAATGAACCATCATTATAAAATGAAAAGACAAATACTGTTCACTTGTTGAAACTACTGCTGTAAGCATATCAAATAAGATGTTAATTTCTTTAATTTGCATTCATTTTTCTTTGAAAATATTTTCGAATCTATGACATAGATTTCAGTTCGTAATAACCCTTACATGCTCTAATTCTTTCAAATAATGAAATTATTTTTTTTGTTTCATTTGTTCAATATACGTCTAAGTAGAACGTATTTTAAACTTCAGCTCCCCGGACCACTTTTTTGAATGTTTTTTGGAATGTTGCTATAAAGCAACCATGGCCGTTATTGGTAAAAATGGGCTTTTCGATATGAAATGTTAATTGTTTCGTTTTTACTTCTATACATTGCTTCATTGCTTGAAATAAGTCATGCGACTGTTTTGTAATCTTTTACAGGTAATTACATGTATTTCTTAGTCTGAACAGAATGGGTATTTTCATGACACAACGCAGTTTTTTGGCAAATTATTGCGCTTATTCACATTCTTATGTATTTACATATAATATCAACTTATTATTTCCACAAAAGGGCATTGGTAAATCATTTTTATTGATGATAACTAAAAAAACAGTTTCGTCCGGTAACAAAACACAGATGTATGTCACATTTCATGCAACAAACTTGGCATGTTCTGTGGCAAACGCGATATTTTAACCAGCTGTTTGTCAGCGCCACGTGGATTGCCCAGAAAAATACCCGTCTGTGCCATTTTCGGCACTTATGGTCGATTCTGTACAATGAGATCAACATACCCGTGAGATCCACACCTCCCATGAA
>JYDV01000005.1:624102-795062 GCA_001447645.1 Trichinella pseudospiralis | reverse complement strand
AGCACTTAGAACAGTTTTCTGCTTGCGTCTTATACTTGGTTCAGCGTGCGTCATTTGCAACACAGTTGTTACTGCTTTGCAACTGTCAGTGCTTTTGCCTATTGTATTGAACATTCCATAGAGCCAATTGTTGGTGCAGTTGTTGAGTGATTATTCATTATAGGTGGCTGTTCACCAGAAATACGTATGTATCTGCGTGATTTATTAGCACCGTTGGCAATGTGTAATATGATACGTAGGCTGAGTCAAATGTTGTTTATCACGATATGACACTGATTTTGTAAATTAGGTTTACTTATAAGCGAAAACAATTTCCAACAATTCGTATAAAACCATAATTTAGAAAAAATTTAGAATTTTTGCAAAATCGTAATTTTACCATTAACGCCATATGGTGCCTTAAAGCAACAACCATTTTTACGCATTTTGCTGATTTGCTACAAAATTAATTAATGAAATATTTTTATATTTTAATAGTACGTGTCTATTTCAGTTATAAAAAAAATTCCCAGGTTCTAGAGATTCTCAGGCCGTGAGATACATAGGTTGAAATAAAGTACAAATTTAAATATTGAACTCCCAATACATTTTCCCACGTATATTCATCACTTATGATCGTTTTGCTTCGTTCTACATTTAATTCAACAATAGGAGCATGGCGCGAAGTAACCAAGCCGTTAATAATGGCAGAATCGCAAAACTAATTATTTTATGCGCATAAAAAAATATGATGCTTTAAAGCAACGTTGGGCATGAAAGAGATAACTGTATTCATGTCATTCATAATAGCATATTTTTACTGGAATTTTATTATGTCATGCTGTAATGCAGTACAGAGCAAATTTACAGTGATTAGTTATAAATCGTTATAAACGTAAGATAAAAACAGCGAAGATAAAGAGCGAAAATGAACAAAACACAGACAAAACTAAGGTTAAGAGTCATGTTAACCCGCCATCAGTTAACCGAAATATAGATGCAATTTTTTCTCTATATCTTTGGCATTCAGCACATACCAACTTATGTGCCTGCCATTACTTTTGACCGAGCAAGCTTGAGTGGAATTGAGTATTGCCAATGCTCGACTTCGACATATTGCATTCTTTCCCACAAATTGTTTCTTTGCCTTTGAATGGCTTGCCACTGACAAGCCAACTGCAAATCAGCTTTCCAAAGGAGAAATACATGCTGAGCAGAGATGTAATGACACCTTTGAATTGAATAATACTGCTACTATTACTGCCAGTAATTATTTTGGTTTGATTACTGTGCTTCACGTTTGTCCTGTGCTGACGCCATAAAGGAAATTGTTAGGCACTTTTAAAATTGTCAACTTTGTCACGCATCAAGAACTGCTATCTAAACCTATGAAGTCACATCAATTTCACGTGATATGTCTTGCGACACGCCAGCTATGTACGGTTTCCACGGACGCTTGTCTCAGTTATTTCGAGAATTTTCATTTAAGCTTCACAATCCACAATTTACATAATGCTGCCATGTTGACTCACTTCAATCTTTCTTTAATCATTTGATGTCCAGTGTTTCGCCACTGTTTCCCGGTGAATTCGACTCTAATAGGCAACATTCGATTCGATCACCGCAATCTGATATGACTCTGCGACGTCTTTCAATCTTCGTACCCATTTTGAGTAATATGATAAACGCTTGAAATAGGGACAAAAACATTTACTAATACAAATAACAAAGAAACTGACGAGACAAAGCACATCACACACCGACACAACAACAACCTAACAACCAAATCTCAATTTCCTTCTTCTGTAGCATTGGCCACCGTTTACCATGAAAATCAAGTACAGTGTATGGATCATATAATAATAGTAATATTTACTACTCTTCTGAGGCTAATACATCTTGATCTAAATGTTTTGGAGGGTTATCAGTTATAAATTTACATTTTTGCTGCAACTGTTTTGCCAGCTAGCTAATGAAGTTTTTGACAAGTATTTTGCAGAAATGCGGCATAATATTCAATTTTATGCTGATTACCTATAATGAGATGAATATATATGAATTTGAAAACAATATATAAATAGTTTTAATGCTAATAGAAAATATCACAAACTGAAAGGAATAGTTCCTGCATTTTAATTACAGTATCCCATCTTTATTCTTTTTATCAAAAAGTTAGCTAATCAAATTTACCGCAGAATAATATTGTAGAAAAAAACAAAAATGAATTATTATTATTATTATTATTATTTTAATATTAACTCCAAATTAGTAATCAAATTCTAAAATGTTGAATCTGAAATAAAGTACACATAAACAATGTAAATATTAATAAACGAACAAATAGTGAAATAGAAAATGTCAAAGGCAGCAATAGGAGACATGAGAAAAATGAATACTTTTGTGTAAATGTATAATGATCTGATTTTAGAAAAAATTTGCTTATAAATTTAAATTAATGCAATGAACCTTTGTACAGTTACACCATTACTGTGATTTTATTAATTAGGTCACTCCTTTAAGATATGGTAGTTTATTTTATATTGACTGATAATTTTATATTGAAATTTTAACTAATTTTAAATATTTTTTTAATTTTGCTGAAAAAAGTAATTACATTATGTACATCAGTAAAATTAGTGTCTCTAAATTAATAAATGCAGTACTTTCTTCAGGAGTAGGTATTCTGTTTAGATGGCAGAGGATGCAGTTTTTGAAGTTGAAGCAATTTTGGATAAGCGAACTGGTGAAGATGGTGGGGAGTTGTATAAAGTGATGTGGCGTGGCTATCCTATATCTGAAGCAACCTGGGAGCCTGTGGAAAACCTTGGTGGTTGTGCAGATTTGATTCGCGCGTTTAATGCGCACAAAATTGTCGTTCCACCATCAATGGAAGAGGATGCTTATGTTGAAGGTACAGCTTTTATTGATTTGCAATTTAGCTAAGGGATGTAATTTCGCTTTTTAAAAGTTGATTTAATTAAGTTTTTTGATTTTAAGGTAATAGTTTTACATAGCCTAGTGAAACTTTTATTTTTTTTTGTTTGAATACTTTTATTTATTAATCGTTTTGTTTTACTTTTTAGTAGTTTTTTGTATCATTTTGGCTCTGCGTTTTTGTTAATTTTGTTTTAGCAGATTTATTCTTTCTAGCTTTCTTTCAGCTTATTCTTTGAATTTGTAAGCTCTAATTTTGTGAAGAGCATAATTTTGAATTATAATATATGAATTTTTACATAGTTCAGTTCGGTTTCATTCACTAATGTAAGCTTTTGTTGTTAATTTTTATAATTAAAATTTTTTATGCTTGGTTTTTTCATAATTTTCCATTATTGTTTATATTTTGTAGCCAAGTAATTATGATTCAGTTTTAAGTTGCAATGCTTTTTTGCCTTTTTGCTTTTAGTATCATTTAATATTATAAAACTGTAGCGGTGTATCTGGATTGGCAGTTTTTTTACCTAGATTGACCAAATTTTGTTATGCTTTATTGTTGTTAGATTTAAGTGGTCCTCCACAACTTGAGAAGATGCTTGAAGATGATAAATTGGAAGAGGAACTTTCTCAGATTCGCATTCTGGGAAAACGTGTGGCAGACAATGGTCAAATTGAATATTGCATTGCAAAAGAAGAAGAGGATGATTCCCAGGGTGTTTGGGAGCCAGTTGAAAACTTAAATCGATATGGAGACCTTATAACGCAGTTTGAGTTGAATTTCAGATTTACTCGTTCAGAAGAAGGAGATGACGATGTTCCTGTGCGTCAAGGTAATAATTTGTTATTTTGTTAAGTAGTTATGCTTTTATTTTTTTTATTTTAGGAAGAATGACACGTACGACATTTAAAGGAGATTCTTTAGCTCCTTTTGGTCGTTTTTCAGAATTTCAAGAAACTAATGAACAAGGAAGTACGTTTGTTGTTGAACAACAAGACAGATTAATTTTATTATGTTATGTAAATTATTTTTTCAGAAAAATACCGTCGAGCACCTTATTACGAAATTGAAAGGCTTTTAGACCGACGTACAGCTCCTGATGGAGGAAATGAATATTTAATTAAATGGAAGGGGTATCCTATTGAAGATTCTACATGGGAACGGGAAGAAAACATGATGGATGCGACCGGTGTAATTCGAGAATTTGAATCTCGCTTAAAGAGAAGAGATGAATTTGCCCCAAAACGACGAGGTTACAAATATTTCTGTTTTTCAGGCATATATTTATTTATTTATAGTTTAGGCAGACCACGAAAGCAGAAGGATGGACAGCTGGACAATGCAGACGGTATAATTTTGCAGCTTATTTAATAGGAAATTAGAATTTAAGATCTGTGAAAATTAAGTGAACATGCATGTACATCTGTAGTTTCTATATATGTTCAGAAATGCATATTATGTAACGCTTAGTACTTATAGAATTTTTTATAACATTTTTGGGTTACCTGTAAAATGCAAAGTACAAATATAGTGAGTTGTTATGCTGATATGTTTTTAATTGTATATGTTAAGGTGTTTTAATTTTGTTTCTCAAATTTTGCTGAAAATGTTTGGTTATATTAATTTGTTGCATTTTTGTTATGGTTATTAGATTTATTATCTGACGATGCTGTTACTACGGAAGCTATGGACAATGAAGATGCTGAGGAGGATTTTCGTAAGTTATTGGGTTTATGCATTTTGAGCTAACTGAATCTTCTAAATGAAATAATAATTGAAGTAATACAATAAACATGATTTTTAAATGAAAATTGAAGTGATTTTTATAAAACCTTACATAATTTGCACACCCAAACGTCCGTATATGAAAAAGTCGTTTTCTGAAAGCTATTTTAATATGATTAAATATAGATATAAAAGTTTAGGTTATTTATTTATTTATTTATATTATTTAGAAGGAGATTTCAATCTAGAAGACCAACAGCATTATATTAATGGGCGAGAAGTAGCTGAGTTGTTGGGAGTTCGAAGAGATTCACCGAAAGGAGGAAGATTGATCAGTATTGTACGCTTTGCTGATGGAAAAATTGAAGAAGTTTCAAACAAAGAAATTACCAGACAGTGTCCTCATCTTCTTTTGAATTACTATATGAAATATGCATGCTTTGTTAAATTTGAAGATACGAAAGATGATAATAACTGATAGACGTATATTATATATAGAGCGTGTTGGCAAGATTTATGTTCATATACACTATATTTGTTTAATGTATTATGGAAAACGTTTCAGATGTACATTGGTGGATGTATATATGCATCTAATAAATCTACTTTATATTGTGAATGAATTGAATATAATTTTATGACACACTGCTTGTTTAGTGAAGTTTTATTGTTTGTAATTCAGACTATATACCTCAGTTCTCACGTTAAATAAATAAATATATATATACAGTAGAACTCGGTTATAACGATGTCTCGGTTATTGCGATAGAAATAAACTTAACGATAAATGTATTTATTAATAAACAAAGTATATATGTATGCAAACTCAGTTATAATAATCGAAATCTCTGTCCCCAATGCCCATCGTTATAACCGAGTTTCACTGTATTTGAAATAAAATTTACTATTTTCAAAAATAATATTTAGACAAGTGTAAAGTGTAAATCGGAACTTTAATTTTAACCTATAAATTTGTTTTTGTTTATCCTCAAATGTTTTAAACTAAAACCACCATTATTATAAGAAACTTACAAGCTTTATTAACTTGTTATATATTGAACATTATTCGTTAGAAAAAATTTTTATTATAGTTGTATATCAACGTTGATGAAAAGTAAGTAGGCAAGTAAGAGAGTATTAAATATGAGCAGAATGACTAGAGCAGTTGATATACACGAAATGTTCTGTTCATGAATATTAACCTGAAATAACGAGCAAATGATTCGTCCATATTTTCAATTGCTGTGCAAAACCGTCGCTCTTTTGACTGAACCAAACCCATTGACATCCATAAATGTCCATTATCCGGTGCTTGTCCATTTTCAAGATCAATTAATTCTGGTACTGTACAACCATTTCTTTTAGCTCGACAAATGCTGTTCTCCAAAATGATGTAGTTGGTGTTGTATTTTTTCAAAATGTTATATACCTAAAATGAATATTAAGTTAGGTGTTAAATTTTAAATATTAAAATTACATCTTCGGCAGAACGTCGGGCGTAAATTTGATAAATATCTTTCGTCCTATCACGTAACTGCTTGTTTTCGAAATGAGGATGATTGGTTATTGGTCTTGAAGTGCAACACTTCACACCAGCCATGAGTTGCATAGAACCGGCAAAAGATGCATAAGGTGCAGTAGTGTTGTTTATCCATTCCATCAACTTCACCGTATCGGGATCCCAAAATTCTCTTAAATCTTTCATTTCTTCCCTGAAAAATGTGAGCATTTATTTAAATTAACTTCAAGCCCAAATCAAAAAGCAAAAGAAGTAGACAGTGCTTACTGGTATCTATTATAAAAAAGTACAGAATTATAACCGATAGTTGCTACGATCACCGACAGCTGGAACAAGTAAATGTATTGCCGACAATTACGATATCCTGGCAGTGCTTTCCAAATATCTTCGCTGCATAACAAAGCAGTCGCTAGTACAGCCATCAGTGGAGACCACATGTAAGAAATTCGTGTTACCATCAACGATACCAAACCGATTATCACAGACTACAGAAATGGAAATGGAAATATATTAACAGAATAAATAAATAAAAATAGCAACATATGAACCTGTAAAACTAAAAATGCTAAATCAGCTCGTCGCTCGAAATAATCAGTATTAAAAAATTGACGGTATTTATTGTTGCTCAATGAAGCCAAATCGCACCACTGTGTCAGCAAATCTTTTCCAATAACGAACAAACAGCCGCTGAACATGGTCAAATACAACGGAAATAAAAATGTTTTTGAAGTTCGAAGAAAGAAGTCGTTAGACAGGAAAGAAAATGCATCATGGCATAAATATACGCGAGATTCAAAATCACGCACGTTGGAAAAACCAAATTTTCCCTAAAGCAATAAGTAATGTGCATTTTTCAATTATATATTTTTTAAAAAATGTCTAAAATTCCAACCAGCAAAAATTTAAATATGTGATCGTCACTTTCGACTCCAAGCAGACGTTTCAGCATAAATGTGAACAGTACCATTATTATTACTGTAATCAATATTTGGGTTGCAAGTTTGCAAAAGCCGGCAACCACACCGCCAGAATGAGTGCTTCTTCGAAATAAATACAACGAAAACAATGCCGACAAATTGAACGTAACCAAAATTGATGACAAAAGCATTTTTGGAAAGAATTGCAACACATAAACAGCAATAAGAGCGCCCAGATGTATGAAAAACAACAGTACAGTTTTTTCCAGAGTTATTAACTTCAACACACTCAGTGCATATATAGCCATCGCTTGGAAGAGCATCGCAAATTGGTTGAATTGCCACATTATCATAAATAAGAACGTAAACCAAAAGATACAAAATCGAATGCAATTTTTCTGGACACGCGAAAAGGCATCATAAGTCACAGATTTCAAATATACACACACGAACAGTATTTGCAACCAAAACATCGGCAATGCAAAGTGTTCACGTAAATTGACAATAAAATGAGCTCTGGTCATGTCGGATAAATTTATCAAGCAGAATATCCCGCTAAAGAATGGAAAATTTATTGAGAGACAAAAAAGCAAAAAATGTTTCTGGAAAATTTACCATAATAAAATGGCAAGAATCGAGTTTGAGACGAAGTAAGCGATCAAGCAGAGCGATGATGCGCCCAAACCGACAACTGAGAATACAGCTTTGGAGTAGAAAATTGCTGGTGAATCAAAATTCCATCCTTCAAAATATTTGTATATTACAGCGAGAAGAACTTCTTGATAGATGTTGAATCGATGTAAAATATTAATTGAGTGCCCATTTTCAGTAATATTGTCCACGGTTAAATCATAAATACCTTAAAAATTAAAGCATCAGCATCAGCAAAATTATTTATAAATTGGCATAATCTTACCACGAATAAGAGACGGAGAATGAATCAACTGCTTGAAATAGGAATAATATAATCCACATTCAGTACGAAAGGAGATCTCTCTTTCCAGTTCAACAATATGTGAAAACCACAAATAGTTCTCGTGTAACTGATAAATATACCAACAGTAGAATGCACCGACCAACATGCACAAAAATAGCGCAAAAGTTGGTTTGAGTAGTTTCATTAAAAAAGGCTGGTCTGAAGCAACAGAATCAACTTCTTTGGGAATCTTTTTCCGAGCATGCGCAGTTCGTGAGACCAAGCTTTCAGTCTGTGGACTGTGACCGACGTTTTTCTTTCGCTGACGAACAGAATGCTCTTTACTAGCCGTAAACATGTTAAACAACTTACGTCAACAACAAAAAAATTGCACCAACTTAAGCAACTGATACCGCAGAATAAGAACAAAAAATGAAACTTCAAGTAACAGTTAATAAAAATTAAGTACATTTAAAATAATAATTTACATTATAATAATAAGTAAAGGTAAATTTACATTTAATCGATTTATTATAATTTCTGGTAATTATTATTTCAATCTATTGCATTTATTTCTTCAAAATAAAGTGTTTCATCTTGTTTCAAATAAGTTCAATTTAAATTTTGTTTCTATTTTAAAATAAAAACATCAACAAAAATTTGTAAAAATATGCGTCAAAAGATATTTTTGTTCATAATTTAGAATCATGCTTTAAAGAGTTATAAAAGAAATCAAAAATATAAATAAATAACATTATTAAGTTTTTCGATGCAATAAATTCAGTCAAAATTTTCATGACAGCTTATTACAAAACATTTCATTAATGTTATTCTAAATAAAAACAAAATTTAATTTTTTTTGTATTTTACCAATTTTTTTCTTAATACCGTATAGTGATTCAAAGGTTTTCATAAACTTACAGTACATTTTTCGTGCCCATCATTGCCATTGCATAATAAACTGTCACTTACTGTTTTTGTTAAGTTAAAAAATATACAAACGCTAAAGCATATTTATCTTTAAACAAATTTTGAAATCTGATTTAGATTGAAATTTTTTAATTATGGAAATTGAGAAAAATGAACATGTTGCAAAGCAAACAGAAATTGAAATTGCTGCAGAAGAAGTGTTGATGTATCGTGCTGAATTATTGGAACTTGACCGAAAGCGTCAGTCGAACCGTGAAGGTCTCAGAGCGCTACAAAAAATGGACAATGACGACAAAGTGTGGATTTTGCTAGGGCAAAGTTTCATTAAAATACCTGTTGAAAAAGCGCTGAAAGCATATCAACAAGGTAGAGTACGTTGTTGGATTAGTAAAACAGTTAAAATATTATAAATTTTAATAATTTAGAAAAGCTTAACATTGAAAAAAAGGTAAATGAATGCCGTGATGATACAAAAAACAAAGTCGACCTGCTTTGCAAGTTAGAAGGCGCAGAAAACAGGTTAGCTGGATTTAATTTGAAAAGCTTAAACCAAGAAGAAGCAAAAACCATAAAATGGAAGTAGTGATTGGACAGTCCATAATTCCATCGCGACTTTTATTGTTTTTTGTTAATCATTTTCTCCATATTTACAATTCTGAAATGAATGAATAATTTTCAATCAGCTTTCAAAGAATTATTGAAATTGTTACGGCTTCAATTGATCAGCGAATTCTCGAATCGTGTTTGCAATAGGATCTTCAGGGAATGAAGATAAAGCACTCATTTCCACAAGATGTGAATCGGTAAATTTTTCTACCGCGCTGGAATTTCCTGCTTCAATGACGCGATAAATTTTCGAAACTGTCACTTTAATTGGTCCTTTTTTAAATAAAATTCCTTTCGCAACAAATTCATATTGCATTCTATTAAAAAAAACAAAATATAAATTATTTCAAATAAATTATATAAAACTGAAATACCGAAAACCGATATCACCAAGAAAAGCCATCATATCATTAGAAGTGCACAAGCAATTGATGACTTTGCGTACATTAACAGGACATTTTTCGTTTACATCAGCTTCGTTATCTCCCATGTATTTCACATGATATGGTGCATTTGGTTGATCTAATGATCGACGAACATGCCAATTTATAACACCTGCTTTTACATTTTCTAAAGAACAAGATGTTAATCGAATTACTAACTGCAAACATTTCATACTGTTAGCAAAAACTAGTTCGTGTTCATGAAATTTCTCAAACTTAGGATCCGAAAGTCCTCTTAAACGTTCGATTAACACAGTATAGGCGGAGTCCAAGACGCTACCATATAATGTAAATTCAACGGTATTCATTTCTGCAAAAGAAAATCATTCCTGTTGTCAATAATAATAAATTGTATTACAAAACAAATAAGAATAACATATTCTAAATTTTATTAAAAAATAAATAATTTACAACTTTTTTAAATAAAAAATAAACCATCGTCGATATTAAAAAATGAGAAATTTTATTCACGGGCAAAGCAACGCCAAAATTGTTTACATTTACAGTAAGAAATCTAACGTCTTTAAATTTTTTGATTATTCTGCATTAAGATAAAAAAGAATTTACAGAGAATAATAAAAAGCTTTATATTAATAAAATTAAAGATTTTATGAATTTATAAATTTACATTTCCTGAAGGTTTATTAAATTATAAATTTACCATATTTTTTACAGTATTCCTTACTGTGACCCTCCATTTACGAATATAATAGGAAATGTTTCGCAAAATGATCTTCTTTTATTTTGTTTAAAGCTGAAGCTGTTAAAGTATCACTGCGTGAGGCAGAGTTTAATAGTTGTATTTTTTTATCTTTTTTAAATCACATTTTAAAATATTTTTTACAGTAGAGATACGTCTTTCTGCGTAGGAAAGATTATGTTTATAATATAATATGTGTTAAAATTAAATTTAAAAAAAAATAAGATAAGCTGCACGAACATTTGAAAACAGAATTCAGTTTGTCAGTTTCTAATTTACTTTGAGACATCATATTGATGCTTTACTTTGTTTTTCTAGGATTATAAAATTAAATTAATATGAAGTTGTGTTACTGAGGGTAGCAACTGTTGAAGGAAAATTTATATCTCTCTAAATTTCCTTTCGTAATTTTAACTGTTTCATTATTTTGTTTAGATGACTTCAGCTCAGGAAGTGGCAGGCAAGTTGCAAAGTTTGAACATTTCGGATATTTCAACGTTTTTATTAGATACATTTCAATCTTGGGAAAATCCTTTAGTTCAGTTGATCGATTTGTTAGAAAATATTTCTCAAGAGTTTGTTGTTAACCAATGGAAAAGGTTGCATGTCATCATAATTGAAAAATTCCAAGATTGGTTTCAACAGAATTGTGCAGCTATTTCTGTTAGCAATGATCTGCTAATACGAGCATTTGATGTTGCGACTGCTTTCGATACAGCGAATTTTAATATAATGGCGAAGATTTTTCAAATGAAATCCAACAATTCCATATTTGTGGAATCTGTTCGAAAGTTGGCTCGTTCTGGTCGTTATTCTGACGCCATAGGTTGTGTCAATGCTCTGCAAATGCACCAATATTTTGAGCTTGAAGAAGTATGAAAATGCTTTACATTTTTCTTGCAGTATTAATTATTTTGACGTTATTTTCAGATTTTAATACCATGCATGTTCCATGTTAATAATAACTCTACGAATGTTTTGCAGTATTTACGCAGCGCGCCACACTTGATTAACGGATTTTTTGAAATTCTTGATAAACTTTTGAATAGCTTTTATTCAATGAAACATTATGCTGAGTATGATATTAGCTTAAATTTAGCATTGTTTATAATTGTATCTTTCCTCTAGAGGAGTTAACGCTATCGGCTATAAATTTTCAAGGCAAAATAGAAAATCGATTTTGAAATCTGTTTTTTACTTGGCAAAACATTTAGAAGTGGATACTTGTAAGTTTGTTCAATGGAATTTTGAATACATTTCAGTTTACTTGTAGTGACATAAAAATTCCAAATCTATATATTGATGCATTTTATTTTTAGATAAATACAGATCACTGAGATTTGCCGCATATTCTGGTGCTTTAAAGTTTTTGTGTGCGGCACATTATGTTAGCGGCGAAATGAATTATGATGGTTGGAAAGAGATGGTTGAGGTGGTGTTGGAAAAGTATCCTGAATCGGCTAATTTTCTTGTTGAATTGCTGTGCGATAGTTACAGCGATCCAACAGAAGCGGAAAAATGGATTAAACATCATAAAGTGCATTTGAGAACTTCGTTTAGATGTCAGAATGGAAGATTACTAAAAAGTCAACGAACTTTTGTTAATGCGTAAGCAGACAGTGTTTTTTCTTTAAATATAAAATGGTAATTTTATTTTTTGCATTAATTTCAGGACAAAACCTTCGAACAAACCAAAAGTTGGAGAATATTTGCAATTGCCAAGCTTTATTAAAATTTGTTTTGTTGACAACTATGATACAGCGCTCACTGTCTTGAATGAGATTTCCAAGGCGAATACGATTGGAATCGACAGCGAATGGCGTCCTATGTTGTTTTCAAATGAAAATATTTTGTATGATATGCTTATGAATGATCTGCTTTAATTCAGTGAATGTTAAGCATTTATTTAAGGATAGCAGATGTTGTTCAAATAGCTACTCGTCAGCAAGTTTACCTAATTGACTACTTTAAATTTAATAACGATGCTAAACATGTTGGACTGAAAGAATTTAAAAAAAAATTCTGGGAAATATGTTGCGATGCGAAAATTAAAAAAATTGGCATGTATTTTTTTGTTTTTTAATTTTTTTTTCAAAAACTATGAACGTGTTTCATTTCTAGGTCATTCATTAAAAATGGATTTGATTTATATTTTTGGTCACAAAGATTTTTCTTTTACAAAAAATATGCATAGTGTTGACGACATTTCTAAGCAGGTAGCTAGAAGTTGCTTTTTTTTTTTTAAAGAAAATATATTTATCCATATCTTTTCAGATCTATGACATGTGTGGCTCGCATTTTAATGAAATATATGATATTTTTGCAAAAAAAAATAACTTGCTGTCAATAAAACAGTTGTCGGATAATTTTGACGTTGAAACGTCGACTTCTTTTTCAGAAACAGATAGAAAAAATAAATTGCCCAAACTCAGTTTTACTAGATCTCTAAATGATCACTGCTTTGTGTATCTTGGTTACTGGTTGGCTAAAAGTGAACGCATGTCCAATTGGCAAAGACGACCACTGAGAGAAATGCAAATGCAGTATGCAGGTAGTGATGCTTTGAATTGTTGAAGTTTATTTGCTTTGTGCTTTGAATGTTTGTCAAGTATTATTTATTATTTAATTTGTACTTTTAGCTTTGGATGCGTATTCAGTTGTTTCCGTTTACGATCGCTTGGAAGACTTCATGGGCGTTGCCAACGAGTACCTGTTAAATGTGAAAAATGACAATCAGTGACGAACACTCCTTTCTTTGTTCGTTTGACATTATTTTGAAATTGTGTGCATTCATTTTTAAATTAGATATTTGTTCGAAACTATCAGTGCATGGTCTGTTTGATGATTGTTCAATTTTTTATTTGATATAATGTGATATGATATTTTTGGATGATGTTCTAAATCCCGGTTTATTCATTACACCCATTTTCAGTTGGTCTTCTTTGATTAATGAAGGCATTTTTGGCTAATTTTTTTTTTTAATTAGTAATTCATATTTTAGTTTTCATGTTCGATTAACAAAATTATTTTTCGTTCGTTATATAAATGTTATGATTTGGTCGTGAAAATTTCAGTTTAAGCTTAAGTTTGTTCATTTGCGTAATTCTGCTGCGGTTGCTATTCAAAAATGAGTCAGATCAATTCGAACAAATTCAAATGATTTGCATGCAGATGTAACTCGCTAATTGCCAGTTGCGATTGAAAATGAGTGGTGGAATATTTCCGGGTTTTAGAACATTATACAAATATTTAATATAAGCTAATGCAGTTAGTCAGCTGTTGTTTGTTGGTATTATATTGAATACACTGTTATGTATGTTTAGTGATGATTTGTTGGTGTTTTATTGAACATATTGTTATATGTTTCCTGATTGTTTATTTTAGTTAATAAATTTATCATTTCTGAAAATGTGCTGTGGATTACATTTTCACACTTAATTTGGGGTATCTGTAATTCATATGTGAATGTGAGTTAACAGATTCCATGGATGAAGCTTTGAAAAGCAAGTGAGCATTATTTCAAAGACTATATTAGTATAAATGACAGACTGGCATATTTTTGATAATTTTATATTTTGAATAGAAGTCAAAATGATTGCAGTAATTTTCAGCAATTTCAAGCAATAATGGATATATATATATATATATGCGTAATCGTTTTTAATCACTTTTATAGCTTCCTTAAATTAATAATTGGACGCTGAGCAAAGTAAATGAATCAAAAGTAATTATTTTTATGTTAAATTATGTTTATGTCAGTTGATTAGCCACAAAAATTAATTTGTTAATAACTGCTGAAAAATATGCGTCAGCTGATTGCATATGATGCACTTTTATAATAAAGCTATAAAATGAAGCATAGAAGTATGATCAGTCATAATAAGTTAATGTTTTTACACGTATTATGTGAAGTGCGGAATATGTAGTTCAACAAATAGTACGCATATATGAACTTGAATTTTACTTAAATGACTATGAGAAATGCTGATATGAGATATGACAAGCTATAAATACATGCGCATTTTTTATATTAAAATTTGTCAAATATATTTCATTATACATTTTTGTTCACTTTCATTTTCTACTGAATATCTTTGTTTATTGCGATCAATAAACAATATACTTCACAAATATTCTACTTATTCATCATTTTAATACAGTATACCTTAATTTTATTGTGAAATGTGGCTGGCTTAAATTGTGATATATTTTATTAGAATTTTTAACAGGTAATAACCTAACATTAACAGTGATAATTTTCTGGTGAATGTCTGTGCTCTTTTCTGGTAGCTAATTGCGATTGATAAGGAAATTGCTAAGTTGTTGTAAGAGAAACTTTTCAATTGTTTTATGCGTATAAGTGAATTTAGTTGACTTATTACGCGATTTTGAGTGTTTTTGATCATATTTGGATAAATAATATATTGAAAATAATCTTGGGAGTGTGTACTTCTTTGTTTAATGTTGAAAGTAAATAGCTGTTGACATTTTAAGCACATTAAAAGACGTCTTTTTGTTTGCAGAATTTCGGCGAATTGTAAATTTTCTTAAGGTTTTACATGTTGATAAATAGCTGCTTTAAAAAATGTATAAATAGATCATATTGTTTCTTGATTTACGACTATTTCACATTAGCAAGCGCATTTTAATCTTTTATTGGAATGCTCTGCTGACGTGTAGAAGATGTAGGTGCCAGTAAATATTTATGGAACAGTTTATGAATGAAAGTTTCAGATAACATTAGAGAAACTTTGCTGAATTATGTTGCATTGATTATTATTTGTTTTCTCTTTTACGTTTTTTTTGATAATGCAACGTGACACAGTTTGTTGTGTATTACTAAACCAGATATGTGTGCATTTATTTTTTTATTTGTATTTGCTTGTCACTCAAATGCAGGAGGGGGGTGTCACCCATTTTCAACTCAGCCCTGTTTCTTGATTGTCACCAATAAATTTGCATTCTTTTGCAATTGCTCATCGAATAAGTTTTTTTTTTCAATTTTATTGTAGAAGGAAGTAATTTTGATAATTTTTGTAGTGTTCTTTTTAAATGACCTTATAAATAATGTTTGCTTAGTTATGGCATTGTTTTAACAAAATTGCCCAGTTTGGAAACAGATATTTTGTGAACAGCTGAAGAAAATGCTTAAGGTATGGCAAATTTTAAAATAGTGATGAAATGTATGTGAATTTTTTAAAAAATTATTTATGCTTTAAGGAAATCAATTTTATTTCATTTTTATCTTTCTTTTCAAAATAGAAATTTAAGATAATTTTAACATTCCAAAGTTCAAAAGCAGCAATCATTGACCAGCAGCGTCAAACTGCAACGCCACTTTAAAGACATCTGAACAATGCCCTTGAGGTTAGTCTCAAGTTAGACATTAAAAAGTAGAAAATGTATAAGTAAAACTTTTATCATTTATTCATTCATTGATGTCATAGTCAAGAGAAGTGCATTAACGAATTTTATATAAAGTCACAGAGATTGTGATTAAAGCTGTTTGCATTGAATTTGTATTTTACATTAATATTTATTTTTAATTTTATTAAAATTCCAATAGCATTATTGATCGAGCAGTAAAATGAGAAACATTGTCAATGTACAAATAAAGACCCAACTACTGTAGAGTACTCGAAATAATCAAGTGTAATTTATTACTGTACACTTTGAACAGATTGTTTGTGATAAATTTCAGTGTGAAAAGAAAAGAAAAAAAAATTTGTAAAATGCGTTTACTGTAATTTACTATTATGCGGAAAATGTTCACCATTTGTTCTGCACGATTGCAGAGTTGTTTAAAAGTTGTTTATTTAAATGATAACGATCGTGCAATAATTTTCGCTTTCAAATGTTTGCGTTTTGTGTTTAAAAAAGTAAACTTCTTTTTTCTTTTGAAAGTATTTTCTTTTTTGATTGGTTAATTTTATTTATTATGATTGAAAGTATTATTTTGTTTTCATTAATTGCTTGTGTGTTGTTTGAAATGGAAATTTTTTTCGATTTTCAGTGTCTCAGGGTGAATGCTTCTTTATTGAAGTTCGACTAAGCAGATGCTCCAGTGTCGACGATGGGCTTGTCGAGCTGCATGAGAAATCCGGTGGTTGTCTTTTGTTTGCAACTTTTCCGTTGGGTACCGGTGGTATTCATTTCTGTTGTGGTTCTATGGTCCTACTACGCATACGTTTTTGAACTTTGCTTCTGTAAATCATGTAAAATGTTTTCCGTTTTCACAATTATAATCAAGTATTTGAATTTCAGTCAGCGTCCAAAGCTACATCGAGAAAGGTACAATTGCGGAAGAGTTTTGTGAAAATTGCACATTGAATGCGTTGTTAAAAATTCTTTTCTTTATTCAGCTGTATATTTAATTCCATATCATCTGATAGTGATATTGTTCATGTGGTCCTATTGGAAAACAATATTTTCCACAGTGTACACAGCGCCGCCGTTGTTTAGCATATCATCGTCGGATGTGACTCGATTAAGGCAGGGTAATTTGGAAACTACTTCAGGTTTCATTGCCGAATTGACAAACACTTTACCAGTCCGCTGCCGGAACAAAGACGGAGGTGAGACTTGTTCAAAATTTTATTAATATTTTCAACTTGCCAGTGTAGAAATGTATGAATATAAGTTTTTTCTTTTGATATCATGCTTTCGTTTTTGATTTCAGGCTTGAGATATTGCGAAAAATGTCAAATTATTAAACCCGATCGTGCTCATCATTGTTCCATTTGTGGCATGTAAGTGGTTCTCAAAGTCCAATTTGTAATGCTAGATGATTTCATTTATTTGTATTTGTAGTTGTTTGCTCAAAATGGATCATCACTGCCCTTGGGTGAACACGTGCGTACATTTTGGCAATTATAAATTTTTCATCTTGTTTTTGGGCTATGCGTGGATAATGTGTTTGTTTATTGCATTAACCGATTTGAAATATTTTGTCGCATTTTGGACAGTAAGTTTTTGTATATCATAAATAAATAAAAGTAAAAAAAAATTGTTTCAGGATGAAGGACGTATGCAGAAGAAGAGTCAATTTCACATAATGTTCTTATTTTTCGTCGCCTGCATGTTTTTTTTCAGCGTTAGCAGTCTATTTTCATACCACCTCTGGTTGACGTCGAAAAATCGTAGTACACTCGGTGTGTGCAGAGATTTTTTGTTTCATCTCACTTTGCGTAAGCATAAGCTTATGATTTTCTTTTCTTTTAGAATCATTTCGGGCCCCAATATTTGGCCACGGTCCTGACAAGGAAGGATTCAACCTGGGCATGAGTAGAAATTTCAGAGAAATTTTTGGAGATTCACCATTTTACTGGTTGATACCAGTCTTTTCTAGGTAACAGACAGATGCACGTGTTCTTGTTTGAAAATTAATACTATATTTCAAGATCTGTGTTCTTATTCTGCGAGATGTTTAAAAATTTAATATAATTTGATTTGCACATTAAACTATTTAATTAATTAATTAATTTTATTTCATTTCTTGCTTTTATTTATTTTACTTTTTATTTGCATTTGCATTGGTTTGAATTTGAATAGCTGATTAGAGATAGCATCTCAGCTGGAATGATTTTGTTAAACAGAAGGTGCAATAAATTTTGTTAATGATTTGCTGTAAATATTTTATGACTATGCAAAGTGTAGCATTGCTTTCTTTAATTGGATGCTTTTCTGGCTTAAGAGATGTAATTTGCAAAACGTGTTTTCATTATTTTCCATCTTTACAACTTTGCCTCGATTTTTATGCTCTCACCGGCCGGCCTATTTTTGAACTTTTTCAAGCGTTTAAACAATTGATTTATTGTCAGGGTAAATTTATCTGAACAGCACAAGTCGGGAATTTTGTAGAATAAAAAAAAAATTTTTTTACTCATATTTTATTGAATTAAATATTCATGGATATTGTATTTGAAAGCATTTCGTAAAGTGGATATTTTCACTGATGGATGTCAGTAGTGTTCAGAAAGCAATGATCATTATTTTAATAAAAAAACATTGGTGATTATCCAATTGTAATTTTTTTTTCATACTTTCATCAAATTATAATTGATAGAAATTTATTCGTGCTGATTTGCACTTGAATCAGTATTAATTCGTTACTCTTATTCAACTGTCGTGAATCATTATATTTTTCAGATGAATTTTTTTTCACATTTTGATTTTTTTGAATAACTTTATTTAGTTTATAAATTATTTTTTTTCTGTCAGAATTTTTATAATGATATAATAAAATAAGTTGTATATTGTAATTTTTTTTTGTTCTATGATTACTTTTCTCCTGAGAAGAGCACAAGGAAGTTTGAAAATAATTTAAAAATTTGCTTCAAATAATTTAATATTTTTCTGTTTATTTTTAGTCGTGGTGATGGTGTTTCATTCCCATTAGCCAGAGATCAGACTGCAACTTACCGTTTACCTTGATTCGTTCGTCACGGTGAAAAAACTGCACACGGATAACATCTTGAGTAGCCGTCAGATAATGCTCAATACAAATAATAATTGGCAATTGGACTACGATTATTAACAAACAAACTGTTTGTTCAATGCAAATTAACTTTGACAAAAAAAAGAAAAATTGCAAACGTTAGGAAATGTTTTTTTCTCCTTCATATCATTCAGCATTAATACTGCAGTTAAAAAGTTGACTTTGCTATCGGAAGTCGGTTTTTTTCATTAAAAACTGCTTATTTTATGCTGGTATTGCTTTTTAGCTACAGTATTATTATTATAATTATTCACCATACAGTTCTACTCTTTTTTTTCTGTTTTATTAAAAGCGTTAAGCAAACAATTGCTGTTTGATATTCTGGTTGTGCAAATACAATTTGTTTCGTTGAATTGCCGCCACTTTTATCAAAGATGCTTGATCATCATCATCATCATCATTTTTACTGCTTACTACAACGACATTAGAACTAGTTGACAAGAGCTTCATCAAATGGAAGAATAATGTTTGGAAACATTATACATATACGTTGGTGTTTGAAGTCAGATTTATTATGTTCATCTTATTTTACGGTTGCAAAGTCTGCTGTTGATCAATTCAAGTGGAAGAAGATAAACAATCGGTTCTTTTTAATTCTGTGAATAATAACAGCCCCATTTGATGATAAAATGTGATTCATGCGCGTGGGGTAAAATTGTTCAATGACATTTATTAAAAAGAACATTCGAACGAAAATTATCTTCTAATTCTTCTTTCCTTTCCATGTCACAATGAATATTGCTTTGAAATATTAGAAAATAAGAAAAAGTGAAAGTTTATGTCACTGAAAGTGGCAAGTAATTTTCCGGGTACTGTATAAATTTCAAAAGTAGGTATTAAAAAAAGTACTGTCAGTAATTTTTTATATTAAAAAATACATAGAGATGCAAATTGAAATGAGAAAAGTTTTGTAACAAGAATTGCTTGTTATTTTGCATTAATAATTGTTTATTTTTTAATTAATATGTTAACAAAAATAAATTATTTTATTTTACATTTTTTATCAGTTGTAAATTTAGGGTAATTATCAGAAAAAACTTTAATAATTTTAAAATATTTCCACAGATATAGCCGTTAAATAAAAACTCATTCTCTTTAAACTGTACTGTTAAAATAGAATATAAACTTTAAAATCAATGCAGTTAAAATTTTTTGCATTAAACAATGAAGAAGAAATAAACTTATCATTGAATTATTGTTGTCATTTCCGTAAAAGAAGACCAAAATAGCAGCATCAACAATAATGACTGATGATGAAAGCAATGATGGTGAGAGTTGTGCAAAGTGCAATTATGAAATTTCTTCGTCAGCTGCTGCACTAATGTTGAATAACGTCTACCATCCTGAGCACGTAGTTTGTTCGAAATGTGAAAAGTGTTTGGACGGATTTTCCATGTTTGTCAAGAAAAACAACCAACCAATTTGTCTGCTCTGCCATAAATTCACTTCCGTTTGCAAAGGTAAAAGGAAATAATTTGCTTCAAACTTTATTACAATATTAAATTATTTGATATTTTAATAATTTTTCAGCCTGTAATCTTGCGTTAGATGATGATGATGATGTCATATTTGAAATGGGTGAAAAGTGGCATCGAAGTTGTTTCGTCTGCACGGCATGCAAGCAGCCGTTTATGAATTTTGTCTACTTTATCCAGAATTGCAAACCGTATTGTCTAAAGCATTCTCCAAATTAATAATTTGCTAATAATTATAATTAAATAAATAAAAACTGGTTGATAATGATACACTTTTGTGTAATATTCTTACAATCAACGCATAATTATTTCATTTCTGCATTTGATAAATATCCAATCACTGGAAAGAAGTTAAAGGCGTTTTAATGCATTCAATTGAACGTAATACGTTCGAAAATGATGAGGAAGAGGTAGGTGTAAATTAAAATGAAAACATTTACAAGAAAAATTATACATTTTGTTTACTAAATCAATTCAATTTTTAATTAACAATAAGTAATTGAAAATTTGTAAAGAAAATAAGTGAAAAATAAATTTCATCATGACCAAAGTAGAAGTTCAAAATAAACTAATTATATCAGTATAGAATTCCATTAACTTTTAAATTCATTTTTAAAATATATTCATAAAATTTCTATGTAAAAAGACAAAAGAATAGAGAAAAACCAATAATCAGTGAAATTATTGAAAAAGCTGAAAAACAATCAAATAGTTTTTATAAATATGATGTCAGAATTTTAACATCTTATGAAATGAAACAGAAAACGTGATTCTTTTTTTCACAGTTCTCGAAAGTATCTTTTATCATTTTATAATTTGTTCAATCAGCCAGTTTCATTGAACAGCTAGTTAGCATTTCAGCTTAGCAAACAATTTTCAATTATTTACCCCTGCTTTTTTTTATTATGATCAATGACACCACCAAAGAGATGTATTTTTTTTTTATTTTTTGTTTAATTGAAATAAAATCATTTTCCAAACCATTTCTATTGCTTATAATTGCTGTTGATTAATGCTGATTACAAGAAAATGATATTTGAATTAATTTTTTTCTGAAATAAAAGTTATGCATTCAATTTGCAAATAATAAGTACAATTCTTCCTTCAATATGTAGACAATATTGTTCAAGTATGACAAAAAATTGAATTTAAATGCTTTTTATAGACGATGTCCTTGGTTGGTTCAAATTCCAACTGAAAGTATATAAATGTGCCATCTTTTCAATAGATAACAAAACGACGCTGTGAAAACGGAATCAGGTTCACTAGACAAATCACTCTTCGAGGATCTGTTTTGTACAATCAAATTGAACTCAAAAACTCTTCACAATTTTATTCCAGAAACAGCAACAACAACAAACAACAATTATTAATGCACTTTGCTATTGCTGTTGCTAAATTAGAAGCATTGCAACTTCTTCTTTTTCCTTTTTCCATTAAAATTTGAAATATGATTTCATAATCAATTATTAAAATCAAAGTTTAACAATCAAACACTGACTGACTGACTGACAATTTAATTTTGCGTGATTCTTGATCATCCCTGTTGGAAAAGTTTTGAAATTATTATTGTATGAAATTTTGACCGATTATGAAGAGCAATTGATATCCTTATTTTCCAGGTAAACAAAAAAAAATTAAAAACATTTTTCAAAGCTCTTAAGTTTTGTTCAAGAGTTTATAATTTCATATTTTCCATATTAATGATGATAAGCAACTAACTTGTAATTCACTTTTTACGTTTTGATTAAAAATTATTCTATCTTGCAGTAGTTCAACTGAAAGCATTTTATTGAAAATAAAAGAAAAGAATAAATTAATCATCTACATTTCATTTTACATGACTTAATTTAAATTTAATAATTTTGCATTTTGCCGACTGATGATTTTAAGAAATTAAATTAGAAATGTTAAATATGACGTTTTTGAATTGACATTATTGTTTTTTACAAGTTGATTCATAAATAATGTGCTGCTTTTGATTCAACGCTACAATCGATTGCTGAGTAATTCACATTTTCTATATATATTCGACAGCTTAACAAAATAAAAGCTTAATTGATCAACTTCCATCTGGTGTTAATTAGTTAAGCGGATTGAAGAAGAAAAAAACTAAAACTTTTCGCTTCGTCAATTTTAACAAACAGCAAATTTTAATTTCTAAAATTATAGAATTTACTGTATTATGCATCACCAGACATAGTCAATCATTTTAATTGTGGTTTTCAAGTCATTATTATTATTATTATTATTATTATTATTATTATTATTATTATTATTATAGCTAAGTCTAAAATATTGATTTCTTATAACTTTCCGAACTAATGCACTTAGAAAATTGCACCCTTACATGTTTATATATTTATTTATATGTGTAAAAGTGACTGAAATGTTTTTCACAATAACAATCATATAACGCTGCCTCTTTTAAAATCACAAAACTTGAATTTAGTCTCTGCAGGAATACAATGAAAATTTGTCATCATATTTGAAATTATTTTGTTTCATCAAATTTTGTTATTTAAAAGTAGTTATTTGTTTATATGTTTACAAATATATATTTTTGGCAATGCAAAATATCCACCTATTATTAAAACAGGTTTGCTCAGTATAGCATCGCTTTTAGTAAACACTATGTTGAATCAAAAATTAGCCTTTACCTACAGGTGCTCATTTAATATTATTGCATGATATACGTCTTAGAATTTTTAAATAATCTCTTCAGTCAGTTCACGTAATCATCAGAAAGAGAATTTATCAGAAACGCTACCAATTTTAATATTGCTAACTTACAACAATCTCTACGGTATCTTATGAAAATGAGGTATTTATAATAGATGACTGCATATTGCACTGCAGAAAGAAATAATTAGCTGAAGTGTTATTTAAACAGTTATCTTTATATTATCAATCATTGTTAGTTGCTTCTATTTTAGTAAGACATATTAGTATATTACAGTGTATTGCGACATTTTTGACTGCATACAAACAAAGAGCGTTTCATAGATTAGAAAGATTCGATTTGATTAGATTAGATTTCAGATTAGAAAATTAGATGAGTCATAAGTTGTACTTATTAATTAACACAGTTCACACGTAGCTTTGATATTTTTACGCAGGAAAAGGTATTATTTATTGAATTGAATTTTATTGAATAATTTAAAAGCGACTTCCGCTTCATTATTGAAATTTTGTATTTTTATTCATTGTTCTAAAATTTGAAGCAATATTTTGTTGTCGTTGAAAAATTAATTACATTGAAAACATTGCTTCATATACTTGTACTTGTTTGATCTTTCATATTTATTTACATTTAAAATGTGACGTTTCTTTTCAAAAATGCTCTAGTTTTGCTATTTTTCAAAATTAAAAAGAATCAAAGTCATCACATCATTTTTGTTCCAAAGCTGAAAATTCATTTAACATTCAAAAAATACTCTTAATTCTCTTATACAGTGCTTTTTCAGACTTTCTTACGTAATTTTAAATATCTAGATAGATAAATTGAGCTGTTTAAAATGTTGCATTGAGTGAAAAATAGTATTAATCTCAGAGTTTTCCAAAAATAATTCAAAACTTTTAATAAAGTTGTAACAATCAAAATTCCGCAAAGAGTGGGCTAAAATACGAAAATAAAAATTGTGTAATTTCATAATTAAAAAAATTAATTAATTAATAAAAAAATTTGTTCTGAATTGAAATATTAAGATTAAATAAGAAAGGTTTTCCAAATCATACAACTACAGTAGGATGTGTTTTGTGATGTACAAGTATGTTTACTGATGTCTACAGTATGATGGTTAAGTGGTTCGCAGAGGTAGCGAGTGCAAAGTCGAGCTTGGAGGGCTGTGCTTTGATGTTCAGCTCGTCTTCGCTTCGGTTGTAATGCCAATGACGACAATTCAGCCGCGTCTGTTTGTTGTTGGCAGGTAAAAGCTGCTCTCTCTTTTGAATGATGGCTGCACTGGTGCTCTTCCCGGCTGTGTTGTTTTCGTTGCTCTATCTGGCCAAATGCTCTGCCAAAGCCGACTACATGCCAGACGAGGATGCGTTAATATGCAACGTGACCAACGGCGGTGTTGTCGGTCGTGGTGGAACGCGAACCATTCGACTGGAGGGTCTGCTCTTCCCGACCGATCTGAGCAGGCCAATGATCGGTTCAATACGGTTCGAATACATCTCTCCGAACGTGATCTGGTCGGGTGAGGTGAAGCAGTTCTGCGATCTGATGCGATTGACCAACTTCGACCAGTTGGGCACCTCTGGGGATGCAGCGTCTTCGGCAGACAATTTTGGATATTCAATTCCGCCGTCTGCTTCACAGACCCTGCAAGCACCGTTGACGATGTTCTTCACCGCCTTACCGTTGGATTCTTCTTCGAACGTTGGCTTGACAGCTGTCGACAATTTGAATTGTTTCAGTGAGGAAGTGTGGAATCGAAACGTGCACAGCATGGGACAACTGAGTCTGGTGGTCGCGTTCGCCGAACGCAACCAACGTCCCTTCAACCTGACGAAATTGATTTCCACATTTAAAGGTTTATTTCCAAATATCACAATGACGACAGATAAATAATCAGCATTTTGTTTTTTAGGTGTTCATTTTCCGTTTCTGTTTTTGTCCAGCACGCTGTCAACACAGATGACCGGTGCCAAAGATCCGTTGCTATTTTTCCGCGATGCTGTCGACCTAACCCGCAACAGTATTAGCTGTATAATTTCAGTGAGAGGTGATTTCGGTGATTCCAAAGCCAACGATTCTCTGCTGAACAACTTCTCCCGTACCTCTGTTCTATTCGTCTCAGTCTCGTTCATCATTCTGATGGTCATATCGTTGGCTTGGCTAATTTTCTACTATATCCAACGTTTTCGCTACGCCCATGCCAAAGACAGACTTGCGGTGAGAAAGTTGTGAATGTAGCGAGTTTTGGGATTTTTTGTTTTAAAATTATTTATTCAAAAATATTTTACAGCGTCGATTGTTCAACGCCGCTCGTAAAACGCTCACCAAATTGCCGGTGAAGACGTTGCGCAATGGCGACAACGAACTGAATTCCCTGTGCCCTGTTTGCATAGAACCTTTCCACGACGGTGATGTGATTCGCATTTTAGTTTGCAAGTGAATCAATTTGTCTTCTTTTTTTTCTGATTTTCTTCAAATATTTTATCAATCTCTAGTCATCTTTTCCATAAAACATGCGTTGATCCTTGGCTTCTGCAGCATCGCACTTGTCCATTGTGCAAGTTGGACATTTTGAAAGCTGTCGGATATTCAGTATGTTATGATTTTGTTTATTGATTTTTAATACAGCAGATACTTCTTTTTCATTTTATTCTTTATTTTTACAAATTACATTCATCATTTTTATTTGTTTTATTTGTTGGTGCAGTTCAAGTAGAGAAGAAAATTTGAGCAATTGATTTTATTTAAATATTGATTTACTAATTTTGGGTTTTATTCGTCACGAATGGTAAAATTGCATGCAAGCTTACAAATTGTAGCTATTGTTGTTATGTGTGTAATGCAGTCGAAATTTTGTTTCACCTGTTTGATGCGAACGTATCTTACGAAGGAACTCAAGTAAATTAAACGTGAAATACAATTTAATAAATAACATAAGCTGAAATTAATGTTTATACGTTTATTTAAAATTGCGTTAATGTTTTCAATTGAAATTTTACCGAATATCATCAATATTACTGAATGCTATTATTTTGCTTGTAATTTTAATTTCAACTTGTGCATTTGTCAGTTGAGGATGCAGAATGTTCGAATGAATGAAGTGATTGCGTTGTTAATAATTTTACCAGCAGTTTGTGTTTAAACAACAACATTTATTATTGCATTAAAAAAGTGGAAAAAAGACATACGCGGCTTTTCATTTATTATCGATTTTTTACGGCAGTAGCTTATTTGCTGCAATTTGTGATGCGTAAGCAACGTTATTAGCATTAAATGATGAACAACAACATTGTTTTCAGTAATTATCATTGAGAAACTAGCTAAATCTTGTTTTTTTTAGGTAATAATAATATAGGCCACATTTTTTATATAAAAATGTTATTATGTTTGTTTTTTTCTGGAATTTTGTTTGTTGTTCTTGATTCAACAAATTACGTGCTATTTTAAATGATGCTTATGATAAATGTTTATGAATTTTAAATTCATGATTACCAATTTAAAGTAAAGTATATATATATATATATATATTCAATTGATAAAATTAAAATTTGTAATTATGATAGAAATTTACTCTGTTGTGAAAGGAATAAAAAGCATTTTATTTAAGTTTCAGTTAAATATTGATGCTAGTGGGGAAAATTGTATTTTCTTTTTGCGTATTTTGATAATTTCTTTTATCTTTTACATACATTTAAATAATGACAGTCATAAATAAAGGTTTTGAAAGAGAATATTGGAATTGACTTTTTTACAGAGTTTGAAAAATATTCAATAAAATTTTGGTTGATATTTTTCATCAGTTTTATTGATCTGTTGAAAAATTATTTTCTATGAAAGAAGTGATAGAATGAATGGATGATGTTGTGTATAAGAGCTTTTTGTTTTACTTTTATTAACTAGATGTATTAAAAATTTCAATACTAATTATATGTAGTAAAAATTACGCCAAAGCTTCTTCTCTCAATGCATGATTTTATGAATTAATGATAATTTTTTGACGCATGAATATTTGAAATATTTATTGATACATGTCTTTTCATCGAAATTTTATCGATTAATTATTAAATTGTCAATTGAATAGAGGAGTTTATTTAAATTTTTTAACAAATGAATTGATAAAAGCAAAGAAAAAAATTTGCATTGAGTTTATTATTTTGCATAAGTTGGAAGGGTTTGATTAATTTTTTTTATTTGCAAAATTGAAATTTTCCCATCAAAACATCTTTTGATTGTGTTGAATTTTTCTTTTTGCAGTTCAAGCAAAGTGAAGAAAGTGTTCGTGATGACGGGGTTAGTGCCATTGCTAGGTCGGCCGAGGCGGCTAGCAACATGTTCCGATCGTTGCCGGCGACTTCGGATTTCCAAGATCCGTTCTTTCCCACGCCTGCGCACTCGCCGCCTCTGGTGCAGCATGTACTGCATGCTGGCAATACGCACTGCTACACGATCATTCCGATGACTGTCCACAGCTCGGCTGATGCGGTTAATTTTCAACGCAAAGGTATTATATACGGTAGAAATTTGCATTTCCTCATTAATACTATAATAATAAATGATCTGGATAAATTGATGAAGCTGGAAGTAATTATTGCTTTTTGAATTGTCATTTGGTGTTGTTGTTGCAGAGTGCAGGAAGAAAAGTGATACAAGTTGCGGTGTCCTCTCGCCTGCGGATACGGCCGACGGGGATGTTGGATTTGCCAATAATAATGCCGGATCTTGCAAGAGTCCAAAGTGCCAGGTAGCGGGGACGGCGGCGACGTTTTTCAAAATGCGCGTCAAGCCAGCTTCGCAGAGGTGCTGCAGACGGGCGTCGTCCATGGAAGCTGCGGTCGACTGTTGCTGGGCAATGGATTCGTTGCAGCAGAATCAACACAACCCAGCGTCGCCGGTTCACATTCACAGGGTACAGTCGGAACAGCTTTAAAAGCACACATCCACTCGACACTCGCTCTTCAATTTTTCAAATGAAATTCCATTTCAAACTCACCTCTCCTGCTTTCCTCAATCCTACCTACTGTTTGTTGTGGATGTGTGTTGAGTGCGTTGCTTGTTTGTATTTTTTTATATGTTTTTTTTCATTAGTTCTAAATTCTTCTTTATCCTGGTATGAGTGTGTTTCTGCTCTTGCCTCTCAATAATAGTGTCCAACAGAGAGAGTTTGAAAAAAAGGTCTGATCAACTCAATATTTTATATATTCTTCTCCGGATGTTGCGAAAGAAAGTTTAACTTTATATATATATATATATATATATATATAATATATATATATAATGCTTGACACATTCCGCCGTTCTCTTTTTCTTGGTAATTTAATTTTTTTGCTTCGCTTTGGTTATTAGCAGCAGAGGTTTTTTGGTTTTCTCTTTTTTTCCTCAGCTCGTGTCAATCTGTTGTCTTTTGCTTCTTCTTCAGTTACATGCGTTGCATTTTCTTCAAGTAAACGGGACAGGAAACAGTGTAATAATCATGGTAAACAAAAAATTATTTTAATATTAACATAAATAGGTTTGTCTGTGTTCACGATTCGGTGATGATTACCACTGATTCACCATTATAAATATACATATGTATGTATGCAACCACAGGGACAATTCGAGCATAGGTGCATAATTCTTTTTTCATCGGATTCATCAATTTTCACCGCTTCTTCACTTGTTCAACATTAATGATGACAGGGAAAAAAATAAAAATATCACACCTCCAATGTAAGTCACTAAAAATATTCAAGGATGATGTTTATGATGTAGATGTGATTGTGATGATTGAGAAGAAAACAAGATATATATATATATATATATATATTTTCCCCTTTCTTAAAAATAACCATTTACCTCCTTTCACGGATAATTTTTGAGAAACAATTCGCCCACAGAGAACCGCCATTCCTGTGCACAAGCTGTGTCCGAACGTGCCACCAACTATCACTCCGGTTATGTTCTAAAATGAGATAATTTCATGCAACTGCATGGATCATCATCAGCTTGCATACTTCACTTGCAGATAAAATCACGGTTGCCATTTGAGATCGATCTCCCCATTCTGCCAGAAAAGTGAGTACAAACGCTTCTATGAATATTGCACCAATGAAGCGACACATTGCACTTCCAGTACAAATGCTGGGCGCGAAAGATTTTCCAGCTTCTAAATCTTTCGCATTTCTCTTAAAAATAACTAAACTAAGTTAAGCGTAAAGGATATATATATATATATTTATTTATTATTTATTTACTGTCGCTTCCAGTTTCGATACTTCAGCTTGTGCTTCTTCGAACTCTTCTACTGCTTCGTTGTTAGTCATGTAATAAGCATCTCGCAGCATTTTCAAGCCAAACACAGCAAACAATGCTGAGGAAAAGTAAGTAACAATATGATGAGGAATCAAGTGAACTGCAGAGCCAAGAAATGCTGCAACATTGAACATTTAAATAATAATTTTAAAAAAATGATTTTCTTGAAAAATTCCACCTGATAATGTGGTCATTAAAAGCAAAGCAGTAAGAGCACCACTGAACACAACTATCCGGGAATATTTCATTGCCATTGTAGCAGCGATGAAGAACGTTTTGTCGCCAATTTCGCTCACTATTACAACAGAACATGAAGCTAAAAATGCATGCGAAAAGCTGCTGCTGCTATCCGTAGTAGATTTTGGAGGCAAAGTTGACTGGATTTCCGTCAACGCATATGTTATCAAGTTATCACCGAAAGTAACAAATGAGGCAGTTGTACTGTTCAACAGTTGTGCTTCGCCGACAACATACGGCGACGGGGATGGGGTCGACGACCAGGGAACACTAGTAATGAACAATCCACACCCCAACATCGAACAACACGACAACAAAATGTAAAATAGCATCATGCTATTTTCAGACATTATCATTCATAAATTCTGAAAACAATGAAACATCCTGTCAATTTCACAATTATTTATAGATTATTTATTGACGACAGTTCGACATTCACGAAATATATGTAACAAACAAATCAATTCATTTCACGTTTATTTATTTCCATTTAATAATTTATTTAATAAAATTATTAAAAAAAAAGAAAAGTAGTTGAAACTTGAACTCTGAATAAAAATATAACAAAATATTAAATCTTATAACTCAAAGAAAAACTGTTTGCCACTTTCATCGTCAGTTTCTCCTCATCAAGAGATCATCACAACTTTCATAATGCACTTTTGACGAAGCTTACCTTTTATGCAATGCTAATTAATGAAAAAACAATTCTAAATGCAGACTTTGATACAACATTCCAGTGTAACGGAAAAAAGCTGCATCGCAAAATATCTTTATCCTGAAATAATAACAATATTATTCAAAGTGTAAAAAATAACATATGCCATGTAAATTGTAGTAAAGATTTGGTTGATCATTTGTAATGCACATGCAGAGATTTGACATACATACACACATAACACATATGTAAGGTTGAAAATTATTATTGTTCAACGTTCTTCAGGTCAACCATAAATTAAAGTTTACTTTTGATCACACTGTGAATGGAATTTCATGCAATTGAAAAGCCATCGTTAGTGATGAGAAAGGTCTATCGCACTGCCATCTACAAAGTAAACTTCACAAAAATTATCAAAAAAGTAATTAAAATTAACTTTTTAAAACTTTTCAAAAGAAAAAGTAATAATCAATTAATTTATATTTCACTCATCAAAAACATTATAAATATCACCGCATAAAAAATAAAACAAAAGTTATTTAAATTATTGTTATAATGTGTGAATATGAAAATGTAAATGCAAACATGCAAGGAATCTATGTATTCCATTCGGAACATGGTTTCGTAAATATGAATGGCATGGCAGCAATTTTAAAAATAAAAATTACCTGATTTTTCCTCAGTGCTGATTTGTTTTTGTTTGAAGCCCAAGTTTATTTTTCATTGTCAAAATGAAACAGAATAAATTTAATGTACGGTCGATAAGAGAATGCAAGTTACAATAATTTTAGATACAATCTATCGAAGCATTAAATATTTTTTGATTAGAACATCTTTTATTAATACTCAAAAACATTTCACTTTTGCACATTGCATTTCATAGTTCATCACTCAAATTTATAAAAATAATATGATTAAACTGGAAGTAAATTTTTATAATCCTTTTTATTTTATTTATTTCTATTCAGTTTTAAATTTAATGAAATTTATTGCTGAAAATATATAACATTATATAAAAAAGTATTTGAATAATATAAAAACCAAACTGATAAAATTTTGCTTATCAGCAAAACGTCATTACAATAAACATCTTTGAAAAATGTTTTGTCTATTAACTTTGAATATATTTAACTGATACTTCAACTAAATGTTTATATTTCGATTTATCTAATCTGTTTTGTTTGTTTAGTTCATAGAAATTTGCAAGATAATATATTTAACCTTGATAGATATGTTATTACAGTATCCTGATAATTTAAGATACATTTGTTTTGCATATTGCTCTGTCGAATAGTTTCTCTTAACTTTTTGCAGAGTGTTTACTCAACTTATTCTATATTCACGTTGTACTTGTGTAAATCCTTCTGTTTTAAGTACAACAGTATTTGTGATTTTTTTTAATTTAAAAAATTTCTGTAAACTTTTTCAGTTTATTAGAACTTCTGAATAAATAAATAAATAAATAAATAAACACATAAAAATAAATAAATCATGTATGTATAAATCATTACAGTAAATTTTTGGAATTTTTTCCTATGCATTTGCAAATGACTATAGTTAAAACTAGCTTGCACTTTTAATTTTGTTTATGTTTTTCATATTTAAGAAAATATGACACACATCAATGAAAATGATGACTTTATGAAATATGCAATTGAGCAAGTAATGTTATTGATCGTAATGTTTATTTCTATTAAATAACATTATTTAAGGCACCAGCTGCGGCATTTTACATTCCAGAATATTTTAATGACAAAGAAGAAGAGTTTTATACACAGCAGATATATTCAGCTCCCGCCCCGAAATGGACTAGCCTTAGTGCTAGGCGTTTGCAAAATTACGGTACTAGGGTCTATTTATATATATTATTAACTGGTGAGGCTGTTTAAGGAGGTATTGTTGGCAAAAAGGGACTTATTCAAGTTAATGATATACCGTTCTGGTTACGTGTATTGATGAAGCGGGTTTGTAAGTCAGTACCATTGTTTACTCCAGGTAATGAACCGAATCATGTTCTAATCAATGAATATTTACCTGGTCAAGGAATTATGGTAATTGTACTTTTATAATTTCTCTAAAATTAAATTATTTTAACTTACATTATTTGTGAATATTATCACAGAAATAGTGAATTCTTTTATTCATAAACTGGAAATTTATTTTAGTTTAATTTTTAGCCTCATACTGATGGGCCAGCTTATTTTCCTGTGGTTGCCAACATTACTTTGGGAAGTCATACTGTGCTTGATCTCTATGAAACAGAAGTATATTTGCATTTCTACCTTAAATGTTGACTGAGCAGTATTGTTTGCAGACGAGAAATTATATTGGATCATTTCTCCTTGAACGGAGAAGCTTATTGATAATTTCTGAGCAGCTGTATACAAATTTCCAGCATGGTATAAAAGAAGTTAAGGAAGATGAAATCACTGAAAAAATATTAAACTATAAATTATGCTCAGAAAAGTGTAGAATCGGAGAAAAAATTTTTCGAAAAAAACGAATATCCATTACAATTCGCAACGTGCCGAAAAAGATTACAGCTTTTACAGCTGTTTTTAATAATCGCGCTTGAATGCGCATGGTGTTCTGGATTCTGGGGGAAAATTTTCTCCACGCTTTTTTATTGGTTATTAAAGTCTGTCTCTCATTTGATGTTCATGGCCTAGTGAGATTGGTTTTTATTATCTAATTGTCATTGATTCAAATTTCTTTATCTTGATTAGTTAAATTTATTATTTCATTGGTCCAAATATTTCCATTGACGATTATGTAACATTCGTAGTAGTGAAATAACTTTATCATTTATGTAATAACTGTTTTGTTTTACATTTCACACCTTTCAGTAATTAGTATTGTTAGTATTTAATTAATAATTAATATTATATTATATTATATTATATATTATATATAATTTAATTAATTAGTAATTAATATTAATTTTTTCATTATTGTATATTTTTTCATTGTAACATGATGAAGTTTTATAAAATATGGTACCAGTGGGTCGACAAAAACAGCAAAATATATAAAGCAATGAAGTTTCTTTTTCAACATCTTTAACAATAGTAAAGAACAGACAGTAACGGCAATAATGAACAGAAATAAATAAAATAAAAAAATATGTGATTATTATTAAGATAGTGGAAACAACGAAAGAGGAAAGCAATCAATAAAACGTTCTACAAAACCACCACTTTGAAGGCGGCATTAAATTGGCTCCGGAGCTAGGTACATTAAAGCTTTGAGCTCAAATCGATTATTGCTCTAAATTTCAAATGCCAAGTTAATTCTACAGATTTTATTTAAATATGATTAGTTCGAACGGGTTGGCTACCAGAAACATCACCAGAACAGAAAGAGAAAACTCCGTTCTACCCAAACAAGTGATCAGCGAAAGGAAAAAATGAATGTCGACGTGAACAGAGAGAATGCGTAAGCATGTTTATCCGCCAATATCAGCATTAAATTCTACGCTTTGGAATCTATATAACGTAAATACTAGAGCCAATAACCACTTGGAAGATCGGCGTAATTCATTCAACAATAAAACGGGTGGAGCAAACTCAGGTTTTACAAGCTGCTCCAAATTTTGATAGAAGACTAAAGTGTAATGGAAACCTTAATTATCCAGAGGCCGTCAGGAAACGCTGCCGCTGGTGATTTAAAGCGGGTAAACAGGGTTTATGCTGAAAAGCAACGCCAAGTCATTAGAGAGATACAGATAATATTAGGTAATAGACGTACATTAGAGCAGTTTCTCGAAGCTTTAATGTACTTATCTTCGGAACCGATAGTAGTTTTGTAGTTGCATTTTAATAATTGCTCTCTTTCGTTTTTCGTTGTTTCACTTTGTTAACATAGATCATTTATATTTGCTTATTTTAGTTATTTCTGTTTATTATTGCTTATTCTGTCTGTTCTTCCATGTTGTTACTGATGATGAATATTAAAGAATAAAAATCACTGTTTTATACATTTTGCTGATTTTGTTGATTTATTGCTATCATATTTTAAAAGACTTCATCCTGGTACAATAACAAAATATAAAATAATGAAAAAATTAGTATTAAAAATATTGATCTCTGAAACATGTGAAATGTAAAACAAATATTTTGGAAGAAAACAGTTATTATTTGAATGATAAAACTTCATAAATGTTGATAAAAATAAAATTAGTAAAATCTTGGAAATGATAAAGTTACGTCGCTATTACAAAAGTTAAGCAATTGTCAGTAGAAATATTTGGACAATAAGTATGCTCACAGTATAGTGTAATAGTGCTGAATGAATATAATTATTATCTAAAAATTTGAATGGTACTGCAATTGAATAGGTTTTTTGATAAAATATATGATCTGAGAATTTTATTTTGAAGTGTTTTAACTAATGATATAAATGATTTGCAAATGCCTGTTAATCATGTTATGCTTATTCATACAGTTAGATTATTTTTAATTCTAGCCAGTCTTTATCTACATGCAGAATTAATTGTTTTGCTCTAATCAGTCTTATTTTTATCGCACATAACACAACCTGGTGTGTGTGAGAAAATTGACGAAGAAAAATTTATTGCTGAGATTTAATTTATTATAAATTAAAAACTGATATCAATTAAATGTTTAAAATATCTATATGAATGCACTTTGAATTACGAAAAAAGTTTTCTACTGTAATATATTACTGAAATGATCATTTAAATATGCATATGGCTCTATTAAATTTTAAATTTAAATTTAGATGTTAGCCATATAAATAATTACATTAAAAATTAATGTCTTTAATTTCGTGACCTATTTCTTACTGTAACAAACTAAATTGTTCTTACTTTTCACTTTATGATTTTGTCCTTGAATTGAAATTTTAACCTTAGTCTTGGCTTAGTTAGTTTTAGTGTTGTGTTTTGTGTGCGTAGCGACCAGTTATGAAGTTCTGTCAGAAAAAGATTGATAGTTTGATTGATTGGGTGAGTGAAAGAATTTATTTTTTGCTTAACTTATTTACTTCTTAACTTTTTTCAAATGTTCTTTTATATTTACTTCTTAACTTTTTTCAAATGTTCTTTTATAAGTATTGCACTTTTACGTTATTCTTGTAATTGTACGACTTGTGCATTTATTATTTGAAAATACGAATTAAATTTTAACTTTTACCTTGAGTTTTTTATGCCATTAATGTTTTCTCATATCTCCAGTTGTTCTAATCTCATTTTTCGTATTTGTAAATTTATGCTTTACACCGCATCTTTCATAATTATTAATTTTAATATTATATGTGATCATTTCAGTTTGAATTATCTGTACTTTATTGTTTTTTTATTTTGTTTTTATTGTAATTTTACCTTTTTTATTATATAACAGTATTTGATTTTGTAGGTGAACTTGGAGACAGAAAACGGTATTGAATTAATGCCTGTTGATTCATTGTGTGCGCTGAAAGATTTTCAACATCTGAGTTTTATTATAAGCAGCACGTAATTAACTTTCATTTTTTTATTATATATATACAAGTTTGTATGTTTAGTTTCCGTGAAGAGCCACCATTCCCAGCAGAAAGGAATTGCAGGAATTATGTTTATTATGTTTTGCAAAATTTCTACGAAAAGGATTTGTTTAATAATTTGGAATCGCTTGCAAGCATTAATGGTGATAATCCAACTGAAGAAGAAGTGGCTATAGTAGATTTGATTTATTTTTGTTTTTTATTCGTTCAGATTAAGAAAAAAGCAACAGCATTGTTTATGCTGTAGATAAAATAGTATTTTTTAAGGCGTTTGTAAATTTCTGACTGACTGTTGTTTCATCTTTTTATTTGGTTATAAATTTTTAACATTGAATTGAATTTTTAGGCTCTGTGTTTAACATTGAACTATGCCTTGACTTCGGTCAATAACACAGATCACGTTCAGTTGGTTTTGACCAAAGTGACCACAGAAAGCCAATACCTAATCAAAGATGTCTGTGAAGGTCTGAGCAATCCTGCAGAGGTGGCTGTTAATTGGTCGACTTTCTGGGAACGACTGCTTGGAAATGTTGATTTGGAATCGAATGGTTATACCAACGGTGATGCTAAACATGCCGAAAACCAAAATGGCACTTCAGTCAGTTCGGAGATGGAGGAAATGCGTTCCTATTTGAGCGAACTGAATGGTAGTTCCTTTGTTAAGGGGAGCGCCTCTTTTCTCAATAACTCCAGTCCTGTGGTGAAATCTTTGAACTCACCGGTGGTTCGCAATGCGGCTGCAGTTCGGCAAAAGGATCAAGAAATTCGACGATTAAAAGAAACTATTGCTAGTAAAAATGAGATTATTGAGACGTTGGCTTACGATGTGGAAACCCTTACTAAAACTTGCGCAGTGAGAGGTATGCATTGATTTTTAACGGTGTATTTTTGGAATGTTTCTACTGTTTCAATTAATATTTTTTCAGATCCTTAAAATAAAAAAGCTTTAATATTGATTTTATAATAAAATAATGCAGGCTAGAGGATTTTTTTAATGAATAAAATTTTACACAATTTTTAATGTAGAAACTGAGTTGTTGGTACTGCAAGGAGATCAGTCTTCTGCCGAAGCTTTGAGAGCGGAATTGAAAGAGAAGCATGAACTTTTGGAATCTGTGAAAAATGAAAATGCTTTGCTACTTGAAGAGATAAAATCGTATAAAGTCAAAAATGTTTGTTTATTTCTTTGTTTTTTATTGTGTGAATCTGTTTATCAGGTTGAAACGTCAGAAAGAAATTATATCTCGTGATGCGGAATCAGCTACCTCTCAACTTGAGTTTATTAAAACTGAAAATGACAGATTATTCAATGAAGCAAGTCATTTTTACACACGAATACATATACATGATAAAATAGTATATATTATTTGTTGTGTATTAGAACATGAATGCCCAAACTATGATACGACGTATGCGAGCAGAAGAAATGATGCTGAAATCAGAATTGAATGAACAATCTGTAATTTCTTCCGAGAAAGAGACCAATTGCAAGCGGACAGTAGAAGATTTGATGAAGCAGATTGATGTTTTGAAGAAGGAAAAACGAGATATAGTAGATGAATGCGATGAACTGCAGTTGAAAGTTGAGGTTGGACAGTTTGAAAAATTCTGTTGAAAATGTTTTTGCTCTCATAAATTTGCATATTTTCAGAATTTAACTCAAGCAAATAATGAAATTCGCTTGAATTTTATGCGTTTGCATGAAAAATACAGAAATTTGAAAAGTAAACTGGCTTCAATTGGTAAGATATAAGATTTGTTGTTCTGTCTTGTGTTGGGGAAAAAAATTTTGTTTTTTTTAATTTTTGCATTGAATTAGAAAATGATGATCATCTCTTTTGCAGAGGAAAAAGAGATCAACGCTTCGGAAGAGCCACCACAAGTTTTGAAAAGTTTTGCAGATGCCGCTGTTCAGACTAGCTTTATTCTGTAAGAATATGCGGCAGTGTTCATAGATTAGCAGTGTAATTTTGTTTTTTTTTTTTATTTACAGCAGTTCTCCACAACTTTTGAACAATGTCGCAGAAGAAAATGAAGAATTTGGGGCGTAATAAATTAATAATAATAATAATAATAATATTTGATTCGATGTAATGAGAAGGAGTTTGATCATTTATTATTTTTCAGGAATGAAGAATTTGCTGTGCCTGAAGCATTGAAAAGTGATGAGATGAAAATTTTAACAATGCAATCCAATCTCTCACAGGGCAAGGTTTGTTTGGTTGAACAAAATTGCATTGCAGAATGATTTTTTGTGAGTTTTTCAAAAATATAATTTGAAATGAATTCTTAGAATATTTTTCGATTACCTTCCAAAGAATCTACGATGCCTAAATACATTTCTGGGTCCAGTGTTGCAGAATCGAATGGTGATGAATATGAATATGAATATGATTTTTATTTGTAATTTTGTATTTTCTTTTCCAAACAGAAGATGAATGCTATTTTGATTCTGTCAGTCGAGCAAGTTCATCAAGCATGGCTACCGTTGCCAGCGTTTACTCTTTCTCATCGACAGTGCAAGCCTCTCAAATATGTATTCAATAATGATTTTTTTGTTGTTCTTAAATTTACATAAGCTCGTTGAAAATCTTTTTTTTTGTTGCATAATATTTCAGCTAAACCGATTGGAAACGAGGGTGATCTGTTTTCATGTAGTGTATTGAAAAGAGTCGGCGACAAGAGCAATTTGGTTGTCGAAGAAAGGGTGATCGAATCGTCCAAATGTCGCAGTCCGCATAAGCTGGATGTGACCGCTTATGGAACTGAGCGTGTATTGAAAAGCTACCGATCCGGTGAAGGTCTGTTCACGCCGACGATCAAGCTCAACTATGATGCGATGATCTCCTTTGCAAATGTGCTCTCTTCATCTCGAGTACACAATGATGACGGTGAAAACGAAGCTTCAACTTTGAAGTTTGCACCTTTTTTTCTCTGAATATATTTCTATATTAAAAATGAATATTTATTATTATTGTTGTTCATTTCTTTTTAGCAATGAAAGTGATTTGAAATGGGACGATCGTTTATCAGTGTTGCACTTGAGGAATCAAAAAGTACCGTTGCATTTGAAAAGCATCTATCCAATTGAAACTCAATATGTGGCCAATAATGATATTGAGGAAAATGTGAAATGTGCAGCTGAATTCAGTGCATCTCATCTGGTGCGAAGCAATTTGCCCACTCCAGTGAATACTCAATTTACAAATCCAGTTAGTCAAATTTTTAGTTTTAACAACAATTTATGATGGTTGAAATATTAAAATTTTTGAAATTTAAGGCAAAGAAAACCGTGCTGCAGAGTATTCGCAGAGCGTTTTGTATTCGTAAACGGACTAAAGGAGAAAAAATGAATGCAGTAATATATACTTATATATATATATATATATATATGCATGTATATTTCCCTTTTTTTTGTTTCACTTGAAACTTGTAAATTTAGAAAAGAGATTTGAACAAAAGTGTCCTCAGTCAAGAAACATGTACATCTGCAGCTTCATCAGTTACAAATCTTGTCGACATCACCGAAAATGCACCACAGCAGGTAACAACATAGAAGCTATTACAGCATTTCTTCCATGTAGAATGTAAAATGTTGTTCTTTTCAGAAAATTGAATCCAACACATCAGGAAATTCTCAGAAATGGTTTTCTTTTGTCATAAACAATACACCTCCAAAAAAGAGACCTAACAACAAGAAAAAGCAGAAATAATTTTAATATTGTAATAACGTTGTTCATCATTTTGTTTTTTTTAATTGCATGCTTGTTTTATGAACATCATTAAGAAAATAATGCAAATAACTGTGACATTTGAATAGTAATAATAATGAGTTATGTTAATTTTTCATACAGTCTGTTTATTCAATAATTGTTTTGTATATGTAGAAGTTGTGCTAATATATTAATCAAAAGTTTTTGTTTTTGTATTCATTTATCAACTTTATCATTAGCATTGATGCAATTTACCCTTTTTATATTCTATGTGATATTATTGTATTTATCTTATTTTACTTCATTTTAGCATAGTCCATTTAATTTGCAGACTGCAATGAAATATTTTTATTTATTAATATCATTATTGTAGTGTCTATAGGAAAGTTTTTTACATTTCCTTAAGAAAGCTGTGCTTTTCATATGGTGATGGATAAATGAATAAAGTTACTCTGCGTTACATGCTAATTGAATGTTCTATAAATAAATTCTATAACTGAATGAGTAATAAATGAAATAACAGTAAAAACGTTAAAGTACCAAAAGTTCGCGCCTTGATGTCGTTATTTCTATCCAAACTTATTTTCAAAAATGAATTACCTCACTAATGAAAGTAAAACAAGAAAAGCAGAAGTTGCTAAAATTACACTATCAAGATTGAATTCTTGTATAGTGTTCAAATTTAGAACGGCTGATTTTATAATCTTTTGTCGTCTTATAGTTATGTCCATGTAGCGAATTAGCATATCAGCATTCGACAAAGGTTTGTCATGGATAAAACCAGCAAATTGTTTTGCACGATCAAAATATCTAAAATCCATAAAACGTTAACATTAAAATGGAATAAAAGTGAATATTTGTAAAATGATTACGTTTTATCTTCCAACAAAATTTTCATCTTTTTTTCTAAATTTTCAGAAGTGATTTCCAATTTATTGATTACTAATGATAATTTTTTTCTTTCAGCACGTAGTGCATTTGACATTTGATCTCCAAAAAGTGGAATTGTAATCATCGGTACACCAACTTTAGCTGTTTCCAACAAACTGTTGTATCCACCATGAGTGATAAAAAGCTTCAACTTTGGATGGTCTGATTAATATGATTTTTCATTAGCAAGTTGGTTGTTCAATTTTGACAGTATTGAAATTGTTCAATAAGCACATATTACGCTATTTCATTTTATAAAAATTATTTAAACATTTAAATATGCAGTTATTACCTAGAAGCTCTCTTTGTGGTATCCAGTTGAAGAGTTTAACATTTGGTGGCAAGTGATATTTATGACTTTCGTCAACACTCAACTTGCAAACAATAGTGTAATTAGGAAATCTGCTGAAAGCGTCAAGCAATTCTTTCTAAAAATAACTGTGTTTTGCATAGTAACTTCCAAATGATTTTCAAACACTTACTTTTATTTCCCATGGAATAAAATTAGCATTTATAACTGAACCAAATGAAAACAATATTATCCCTGCATTTTCCGCTTCAACAACGTGTTGCCATTCCTATTATAGTGCTTTTCATTGCATTGCATGTTTTATGGCATAAATAATTTAAAGATCTCAGATAATGTGATTAAGTAATTTTACCGTACTTAGTTGACTGCTTTTTGGTGGCAACAAATCTCCCAAGTATATAACAGTTGGTAGCAGCGGCCTTGGAAATTCCAGCGAAGCTTCACCATTTATTAGCATGCCGGCTATATTGGAATTCAGTTCTTTAATGCTTTTGTAATCATTACCATGAACAGTTTTGAAAATGTTTTCTTCAATTTTATGTGCCGATATTGGAAGCTGAGGGTACATGAGCATAAGGAAACTAAGTAGACTGTTGCAAAGTCTGTCAAAAAATGTCATTTTATCAGAATACGCACTTCCTCCATTTGGTATAAAGCTTGGTCGAATTGGAGTTCCAACAATTGATGCGACGCTTTCAAATATCACCGTTGAAGGACTGATGCATATTGTTTTTGGAATTTTACCTTTCCAACCAAAAGCCAAAGGGCATATATCTAAGCAATAAGTCAGCAGTACATCATATTGAATAGTTTCTATTTGTTGTTTCAATGCTGAACTTTTACTCAAAATTTTGCAGCTGTCGATTAAAAGTTTCTGAAACATTCTTCCAACAGCGAAAATGTTTCTCACACTGTCTTTTTTAAAAATATTCTTCTGCCATTGTTTCCCCAATGTGAGAAAGATGTCAGTGGTTGTAAAATTAATCTTAATCACTTCCACATTTTTATTGTTACGAAAATCAGGCAGATCTACACCTGGTGCTGCAGGCGCGAAGACAATGTGCACATTGTAGCCATTTTCACTGAGCACATTTGCCAAACGTTCGTTGAATAGCACGTGACTTTTGCTAATGCCGAAAGCGAAGTGCAAAACGTTGCTACGAAATTCTTTGGCAAAAAGTTCAGAAATAAATCCATAAGTTAAACATATAGATACATATAAAGTTATAGTTATTTGCATAGTTCTTGTTATTTGTTTGTGCACTCTGTTGTTGTATTTATGCTCTGATTGATTTGCACTGCTTGATGACGACCTGTTTTGTTTAAGCATTTTTCTGCAATCAGATTTTTATCACTAGAGTTGTATAGGTTTGTAACATGTATTTGACAAATTTTAACGTTATCAGATTTACATTTTTTTAAATCTTTACTTGACAAGGAATCCTGCAGCCATTGCATCAAAGCAATGAAAATTAATTGGAATGCATATATTTTCTATTAAAAATAGGTTTTTTTTAAATTTAAAATAAAAACATTTACCTTTTAAATTGTTTTTATTTATAAATAAATAAATAACATATATAGCACACTGTATTATATAAACAGAGATGTGATACGTAAGTTGGTGCACGGATTAATGGGAATGATGTGATGTTGTTTTTGAAAAATATGCATATGATTGTTCATATTTGGCCATATGAAATTATATTATTTGAATACATTTTACCTAGATTTTGTACATTATTTTTTATTCTTAAGTTTGTTTCCTTGTTGTTAAATAAAAGTGATTGATTGATAAAAGGCAAAAAGTTCCAAAACAGTCCATTTCAATTATTTTAATTGTATTTTACAATATTTTTTATTCTATTTTTTTTGTAAATTTAATCCATTGGCCAAATCACGTCTTCAGTCCTAACAAATTTTTGCTATTTAACGTTATTGAATAAGCATTTAGGCTTAAAATGTCAAAATACATTTAGTTGTTATTTATTAGATTGCTTATGATTAGTGCAATGCTTCTACTGAATTATGCTGTAGAATGTTTAATTAATTTTTAGAGAGTGTTCATCGAAGGACATGAAGACTATTATTTAAAATTATTTACTGTGAATATATTTTTAAATTTGACTTAACAGCTACTCACAGATGCATTTCCTACAACAATAATTTATTTAACTGGGCTTTTACAATTCATCAAAATAGTATGCGAATTTTACTTGTTTTTAATTAGAATTTTTTTATTTTAAAGATATTGCTTATTTGTTAAAGATATATGATGATAAAGAAAAATAATTGACTGCTACAGTATGCAATATTTGGAGGAAATTTGTTTTATTGCATAACTTTTCACTTTTGTAAACCTTAGCATCAACAGTTTTTGAAACACAGCATTTCTTCTAGAAAAGTAGAGAGAATTTTATTTCTAGTTTATCGTCATTTAACAGCATTTCAATCATTCTAACGTCAACTGTATAAGTATTTATGCAAACACTAATTTGACGAAAAACTTAAACCAATAAAAATAATGTTTTATTTGCAAAATTTTCATGCAGTTTATTTTATAATACAAGTTAGAGATAATTATTTCATCACTTTAAATCTTCTGAGTTTACTGTTGCTGCATGATTGCAGCAAAAGGATGTTTGCGAATGATGATAAATATAATGAATTTCAAATTTTAGAAATGTCTTTAACTAACTTTAAAATATTTTACGCAGTCGCTTGCTTTAATGTCAGAATGTTACCAAGCTTCCATATTTTCCACATAATTAATAAATATTTTAAATTAACTGCATTTTCAGTGTATAACTGAATAACTGCATTTTTGTAAAAGTCAACTAATCGTGCGCCACCTTATAACAATTATAATATTCCTATAAACGAATTAATACCACAATACTGCCCTTTAACTAACTATTTACTTTCTATTGCACACCTTACCGTCGGCTGAAACTATATCAACCAACGTTTAATAGCGTTTAATTTTGGTAGAACATGTTCATCTTACAGAAGCTAACTGTAATGTACTGCGCAATACATCAGAAGCGCAGACACTAAATGCCTGCGAAGAATGAAAGAAGATAGTTAACTACTTAGTTTTTGTGTTTGTATTGAATAACTCCTGGCTCCTGTTATATTGGATTACAAATTGTCTTGTAATCTGCTGTAATGCCAGATATTGAATTTTACTTTGCTAAAGTAAAAATATTTAAAAATAATTGTAAATATTTAATGGACAAAATGTTTTGTTTTACTAATTGCAAACTTAATAATAAAATTGAATATAACTGATTGGATATGAAAATGCAACATATAATTTCATTAAATTTCAAGAAGTACTTAGAAAAAGATACTGAAATTCTTGAAAATCGTTTTAATTTATTTACTATTTAGTTAAGCCTCTGCCATTTGATGCCTTGCATAAAATGGCGATATTTGTTCAAAATACTTTTAAACTCTTATATAAAAGTAAACATTGCAACAGCAAACATATGATAAGTACATTGTAAACAGTGTATAAGCATGCAAGCATATTATATTAGAAATGCATGCGCACAGAGAATATGTATAATGCTCCAAATTTTTCTTTTATAATTTACAGAATGTGATTTTAACGGAATAATCTAACTTGGTAAAAATTATGCCTGGCCTTGTTGTTTAGAGAAAAAATTTTATTGGTTCCTTCTTTATTGATTTAAAATGATTTTCATATGGTTCAATCACATGTAAGTGCTCTTGATTTGCATATGTAACTTACTGGTACTTTGTAATAATTGAGCAAATTTTTACAGATATGAAGCAGTTATCTTACTACAGTTATTTTATTATTGCAATTATTTTTTATTATTGCTACAGTTATTATTATTTATTTATTGTTTAATTTGCATATTTAATTATTATCAATGATACAAACATGTCCAATAGAATAAGTGATGCTTATTCTGAAAAATACATAGCATAATAAATTGAAAATCTTTCTCTGAATAATTAAAATAAAAATCTATTTTTTCAGATTGAAATTCAGTTTTCACAAGTCAAAACTGCCTTTTGATTTCCACGAATGAGTAGGGTAGGCGGCAGATCTCGAGAAAGCATTTCCAGCCATGATAAATAAAGTGCTGCTGATACACCATTTCGTCGTGGTACAGGTAAAGTAATGACTACTAGGTTTGCATTCTTTGAATTTTCTAATAATTCTTCTCGTATTCGAAGCGTCTGATATGTCTAAAAGGAAAAGTTTTTAAAATACTTTCTGTAATAAACATTTTTAATTTCGATTTGGAAATTAAATTACATAAAATTCAATAAAGTAACTTTTTTACAATTTTTATAATTTTTTTAAAGTACAATAAAGTAAAAATATTGTTCAAAATTAAGTTAAACACGAATACCTTATATTTTAGCATTGAAAGTTCTGCATTATCAGTTGCAACAGCCAGCAGTTCCTCTTCTAACTGATTGCTGTTTCTATCTGCAGCTTTAAATTTTGAAATAAGCTGATTAAATTCATTTATCGTTGATTCTTTTGGTTGTTGTGAAATATCAGGAATTACAGTAACATCTTTGACATCAATTCGAAATGAATCCAACAAGTTGGAAAGTCTGAAAAGATTTAAAATTCAAATAGTGATAGCATATATCTTTACAAATATTTTTAAAAGATGTTTTACTTTAATAAATCATAGTGTGACTTACTCTTTCTTTTGTTCTTCAAATTTTTCTGCATCAGTTGCAACTGTAAAAACACGCAATTTGGCTTCTTCAAGATATGACCTTTCCAATGTAAGTAAATGTGGAATAAGAATAGTAAGACCTGAAGTATTCAAATGTAATTTCATTCTAATAGAAAATTTCTTAATTTTGCAATTTTAATAATACTAGCATTTATATAATTTTTAATTTATTTGATTTTGCAACATCAGTTTTTATTGTTTGTTTAACTTACCACCATCATCACAAAGCCACCAAACATCAATAACAGCTTTCTTTATTCGATTTTTAAAAACATTAAGTTGCTGACCACCAGCGAGAGTTTTCTTCCATTTATCTCCTTTCATAACTTTACTAATTATTGTGCTTTTTTTTCTTCCTTTTAGTGCTTCATGCGTATTGCTCGTCAAAATTTCAAAATTTAGATCACGAATTGATGCTGCATCGATAGATGAATCGACTTCACTATCATTAATATTAGTCCGCATAGAATTATAAGGGCGATCATGCATAATGTACTCTGAATCATTCAGATCAAAACTTGGATTTCCATCAATTATTCCTTTCTATAAATAAAATTGTTACTAAAAATTAAAAGTAATCTCTTAAAGTTTCCTTTTTTGATAAATATAAACGTAGAATACAAAGCAGTAGAATTTTATTGCGCACTTTTAAACTTTAATCATTTTACAAAGTAATTGATAATAAATAAATAGAAATTCTTCTAAATCAGCATACAAAAGTTAATTACTGTTTACTATTTTATAACACTGTTTTAAAATTTTCATGATTAGTATTAATTATATTTTAATAAAGGTAATTTGCTTACCTCAGAATTGATATCTAGTCTACTATCATGAAAACGCGGGTTATCATAAGCTCCAAAATTTATGCTAACAGTATCCGTAAATACACTATCCATAGATGCAGTCATTCTAAGGGGACTAACAATAATGGAACTTCCATCACTTCTTATGTATTTGCAGCGAACATTGTGAGCACCTTGTACAGTGACATTGTCTGAAATAGAATCATTCACTGTTTCTTGATTGAGTAGTGAAGAGATATCAAATCCTTTAGGAAGACGCAAAATAATCAAAGCTTTATCATAGTCAAATGCATAGCTAAAATAAAAGCATTCATTAAATGATATAATAAATAACGTAATAAGTATTTATATACTGAATAAGTTGAAAATATTCGCTGATTTCTTTAGCATTTGATTCAATCCAGTTGTTTTTATATCCAAGAAATAAGATATTGGGTTTCAAATAGCTCATGCCAGCTGTTTGAAGTAAATAATGAGCTCCTTCGGACAAATTTGGCGCAATTACTGGTGAATAAAAGCCATATATTCTTCGACTTTTCAGCCAGACAATCATATGCTTATTGTACCGGTCAACCACTTCTAACACCTTTTCACTTGGTGAGCCCTTTTTTATAAAAAAAATCCAGTATCATAAAAATGTCAATAAATTATTTCAGTTTACTTAATTGACTTTATCCATACAGTTTCATAAGTTAAATAACAGTTCATTCAACTAAGTTCAATTTAAAATGCTTTAAAATTAAAACTTATCATTAGTTCTCTCTTACTGATGCATTAATTGAAACTACATTTGAAAAATACGTCTAACAAAGTACCTATTAATAATAAAGTGATATATTAAAATATTTTAATGAAAAATGCCATGTAGAATGTAAAATTAATTACCAAAATCACATGGCCACAAATAAGCAGGGAGCTATTTTTGGTTATATTTGATACAAAGTCAATCAACTCTGGGCGTCGTACTGGACTTCCACATAAAAGCAAAATTTGAGGACGATAAGTTTTGATGTGATCTCGGGTAAATTGGAGTTTTAGCATTCTTCTCAAAGCACTTAAGTATGAATTTGCCTCCAAACTAGAACCCCAGTTTACATCTGAAACAAATTCCAAACATTTTAATCAAAAACATGTATGTTGATCAACAGTAAATGAAAGCAAATAATTTGTTTGGATATAACTGACCTGGCTTTCTTCGCAAGAGATACACGTAAAGCATTATTGCAAATGCAGTAGTAATCAAAGCTGCCCACCAGTTGATTAAAAACATGAAACCAAAACAAATTAGTGCTCCAATAAGTGACATCCACTTGTTATAAAAAGTGAATGACGGTCGAAAACCCGGAGCTTTTGCAAAAGAAGCATCAAAACAAGCGTAGTTGATCAAAGCGTAGGTAGCCATGAAAAAATTGCTTATTATTGGTGCAATTACATTGATTCGGCCTAAAGCAAAGTATATAACAAGAGTATATCCATTCTAGGTCAGAAAATAATATACCAATTCCAATAACTGCCATACTGATGACAAATAAAAGGACAATAGCACGTCTAGGTTCCTTATTACGACCATGGCCCTCCGCAAAAAATTCAATTTTTGGAAATAGTTTGTCTTTAGCAACTGCCTTAAACCAAAGACAATGAAATTAGCAAATTATTCAATAACAAAATTTTTACCTGAAAAAGTTTAGGACCTGATATCATAGCTCCAAGAGCTGAACTCAGGCTGGCAGCAAAGATCCCTGCTGTTACTAATGGGCCCCATGCACCTTCAAGCTCCAAAACCTAAAAAGTCTTTTAAATTACTTAAAGTTGTTTTTCTTTATAAACTAAAATAATAAATAAATACAAATATTTATTTATTATTAATATGCATAACTAATAATTATTCATTAATTTGTAAAAGGTTACTGATTTCAGTTCCAACATTTAGTAAACTCTTTTTGTTAAATCAAGCAAATATTTTATGATACATTTTATGTTAAAAATATAAAACAATATTTTTAATTAAAAATTATTTTATTTAAAATTAAAAAATAAATATTTAAATTATTATTTTGCATAGAAAGTTTAGTATCTGTTCAATAGCTCATGTTCATGTCCCATTTCTACAGTTTATCATTTATATTCTAAACTCCGGTCAAAATCTACTAAACTGAAGTTATAAATTTAGAATTTATTGCAAATTATCATATTTTACTTATCACGATACCTCATAGGAATTCTGAGTTCCATACTGGCAAGTAAAATTTGCAGCACAGTCTGTCAACGTCCCATCTCTTAAATCTTCAATTGAACCAGACGCATCTCTAATGTACAGCCACTTATTAAAATCATCATTTTATTTTTTTATTTTTACAAAAAAATTAAAACATTTATATTAATTTATATTTTGAACAAAACTACAAGTTTGTATCAAAAAATTATAGACTAAAAAAGGTAAATACAAATGGAGGTTTAAGAATGGTACATCATGAACTTTAATAGCTTTAGCAAGTTTTGTGTAATTAAGGTTTATAAGAGAAAGAAACATTTTGAGAAAAACAAAAAATATACATTTATCAGAAATATAAAATTTTTCATTAAAAATTAATATTATCTTACCTTAATACAGTAGAACCCGTAACCCACACCACACTCAAATAAATTCCTCCAGTAATTAGCATCGACCACAAGGTTCCTTTGGGAATAGCTGATTCTGGATGTTTCAGGTCTCCAGAGATGTTCGCTCCAGCCATAAAACCTGCTACTGCGGGAAAATAAATGGCAAGAATGCTGAAAAAATCTTCACCACGCCAATCAGGAAAAAAGTTGCTTTTCAACGTATTTCTATCATAGCCTGTCACACCCCTTGCCATCTGCTCTTCACTGACAGGAATAAATGTTCCTATGTAATAGTTCAAAACTGACGCAACCAATACAACCATAAGAACTATTTGTGCTTTTGCTTCAAAATTAACGCCTGTAAAAACTATCATCAAAAGCACACATCCGGTTATCCATCCAATTATTCGGATGTCCATTATTTCTCCATCAACCAGTTGAGTATGGAATCGCTAATAAATTGAATGATTAAATTTGAACAAGCATTTTCCCTTTACTTACCCCCATAAGTGAAACGACTGTTTCTGCAAAGCCAGTTATAGTTATTGCCGTGGCAGTGACGTTGGCAAGGCAAAAAATAATTCCAATACTACCCCCAAATTCAGGCCCCAAAGTTCTAGATACAATGTAATATACACCGCCTGAAATAATCAAATTCTTCAGAATGCAAGCATTTTGTGTTTTTTTTGAACTTACCGCTTTGAACTCGACCATTTGTGCACAATGCCGAAAGCGACAATGCAGTAAGCAATCCTATTAATGAACTCAAAACGATGATTATGCTTCCCAAAGCGATGCCCGCTTGTGCACCAATCCACGTCAATCGTAAATAAAATATTACTCCAAAAACGCTTAATGAACTTCTTATCTAAAATCAGCCACTCTGACTGCTTGTTGAATATGCAATTCTTACTAATTACTCACTAATACACCTTCAATCCAACCTAACTTTTGTTGGGCTTTTTTTGTTTGCTTGCCATCAAGATGTGGAACTTCTTGTTTCTATAATACATTGCAATGTTCTCTAGTAAATGAATTAAAAATTTTTAAACATATTGTTAAATATTGTTATATCAAAGTAATGAGTAGAACTATATGGATTTTTTTAGCATGCAATATTTTACAGTTATTATTTCAAAATAATACTTACACGATCTATTATATTATCAAGATGAATTACAGAGTCAGAATGTAGCTGGCTCAAACTTGGACGTTTTTTCAAATTTGAATTTGTAAAATGATGAACATCTTTGTCGGCATAATTTTGCAGATGAGGCATAGGTTCAGTTGCGGGCAAATTTCGATTGTTCGCTGGTATTTGTTCATTTTCTGAATCTGAATTTGTTCCAGAAGATTTTTGCAATTCACCTGGAGTCAATTTCGTCTCAGATGATGCTTGCAATTCTGCTTCTTTGGATACCATTGCTGAGGCAGTGTTTTCTTTATCAGATTCGTTTTGCATTGAAAATTAATTTCTAAAATAAATCAGTATGACGAACTGTTATTGCTTGTGAGGGTGGAATTGATGGAAAGTTAAAAAGTGCGCATTGCACAGATACATTTGTGAATATTTTCATTCTTACATGTTTACAATATAATTTAAACTGCTATTCATATCAAATCAAATTTTTATAACATTTATTATACAATAAAAATACGGCAAAAATTTATGTTGTTTTTTAAAAAATAGTTTGTGATTCATCATATTTAAAGAATATTTTATATATGATTATTTATAATAAAAAGTTTGTGACAACAATAAGCGAACGTTAAAGTGCTAAATGCTGTTTTCATAAAAGGGTTGTGAAAGAAAAAAATAGCTTTATTGAATAATAACAGTAATAATAATAAGTTGAAAAAATTATCTTGCATACAATGTTGAATAGCACATAATCTGTCAGTGTTATTTGCAGTTATTAATTTAATAATATAGCTTAAATTAGAAAAGGAAATAAATTTTTAATAAAAAAGAGTAAAATGTCAATGGCCAATGAAAATGCAAAACTGGTTCAAAAGCGAAAAGCGTGTTAATTGTGTAATTTAATAAATTACAATTTCTCTTTCAATTTAATTGCAGTTTTTTTCATACGTAAATTTTAAAATACTCTGCAATATTGCTGAGATAAGTGGAAAGAATTGATTTTGAGCAAAAATATTTCTACCAGATTCCAGTCAGCTCTCCTTTTTGAAGATGCAAAACTGTGATGAACTGAATTCAGCAGTAGCTGGGTGTCAATTTTTGCATTAACAGTTTAAATGAACTGAAACGAAAAGTGACCTTTCATGAGGATTAAATACATAATGATCAAGTTGATCAAAAATCAAATAAAGACTTCACTATTACAAGGAAATTATTCCAGTAAATTTTGACAAGCAAAATGATGTTAACAATATTTGCGATATGGGAAATATTTTTCACCAGTTTTATAAATTGATAAGAAAAATAATGACAGAAAATGTAACGATTTTTGAAGTGATCAAATTGAGACATTACCTGTTCAAATTACTGGAAAAAGAAGAAAGTTCAAAAATTTTGGTGACAAAAAATTATAATTTTTAAATAAATTTGAAAAATGAGTTTAAGATTTGTGAAAAATAAAATTTTTGATTAAAATCAATTACAATTTCAAATTACTTTCTATCAAATGCTCTCAGTTTATTATACACAATTATGAAGTACCACTTTTAAAATAAATGTATAAATAGAAAAGTGTAAAATATTTATCATTTTATTGAGTTTATTTTATTTAACATTATATGTATATTTAGCACGTTTGAATGAATTTGAATAAAAATCATTTCAATGGAATCAATTTTCAGTGGTTGTTTGAATAAAATAGACTTTTTTCACATTGAGTTTAGAAGATTTAAAAGGAAAAGATAATTAAAATATAAAAAATAATAAAATGAAATCTTACAAAATCTTTCTTTTTTTTTTATTATCAAAGAAGTACCGGTTGATGAAAGATGATTTTCAAACAAACAACCAAAAGAAAAATAGCTAATTGTAAAAATTATGAATAGCAGAAAAGCAGGGCTTTGACGACAGTAATGACAGATCAGAGATTGTAAAAGAAAGTTTGAATAAATTTATTCTTCCATTCTGTGTGAAGACAAAGGGAAGTGAAGTGTTTTTAAAAACAACTGTTTTATCATAAAATCTCTGAATGACAGACAACAAGGTGACTGACGACCAACAAGCTGCAACTAATACAGGCATACAAAGCACGCGCTGTTGTCAAAAGACCCCGGATGCTAAACTACAAATGTGACAACAGTATTATTTCACAGACAACACGCTACTGCTGCTGCTGCTTTACTTTTTTTTTTGCTCCCCAACCAACATTGACCAGTTTGTTGTTCATTTGAAAGTTTGCTTAAATTATTAATCAAAAAATATTTTGAAATTTACATCCTGTATAAAGTATGGATGTCATCATAATCATATTATTATTATTATTATTATTATTATTATTATTATTATTATGCTGTTTATCAGTTGTTATCTGTATCAATAGAATTACCAAATCAAATTTCCGTTCTAATAACTTTTTGAGAGAACGTGAAAAAAATATTGACATAACTATTTCAAAAAATTTAAACAACAACAATTTAAAAGATGATTTTCTTTTTTTTAACATTTTTATTCAATTTTTTTCAACTAAAATTGATGAACAAAACTGAAAAACAAGCTATTTGTTTGTTTGTTGTGTACATATTTCAGAAGCGAAATTTAATTGTTGAATTTAGATAAAAATTGAAAATGCTGTTTGCATTCTTGCTTAAAATGACAATCGTATATTCAGATTAAAAAGGGATGAAAAATTAACTGACCGTTATTGACATTTGTCAGAAGCTTATTTTTATAGCAAACGCTGAAACATTTCACCAGTAATATAAATAAATTTACTGAAATAGTATAAAATTATTTCATTTTTAATTAAACCCATTTCATTTGTTCATTTTATTTCATTTTTCACAGTTTATTAACAGTTTTTATATGAACTAAATCTTGAAACTATTTTCCCTAAGTTGCTTGTCTGAAAATGCACTTCAACATTTCACAACACTACATGCATGTGTTCCTGCAAACCGCATTATGAACGCATGTATTATGCGTTGCTTATATTAAATTAATGACAATCACTTTATCGCCACTCAAATTTATTGAATACTTTATTTAACATCTTAGCAAAATAATTTTTATTACAAAACAACTTACTATTAATTATTATCAAATTTTTGATCAGAATTTCATTTATTTATATAATCAATTCATACTGTTAATATGCAAATCTTTATAATTTATTTACACCTGAAATGTAATGTTGTCTGAAATTATAAATAATGCAAAATATATGCAAAACATAGCATTAAAAAATATTGTAGCATAATATGCTTTTTATATCATAAAAAATACCGCAATAATTAGTCAGTTTATTGCGAAAATTTTAACGCTGTTTCACAAATGCTAATTTATGCATAGCTACTTTCTGCGTTTGTCGTTATTTTACGCTATTTATAACTGAGGTACATAGATGTAAATATATATGCACATGTTCAAATAAATTACTAATACAATGACTAATAAACATTCATTTTTAAACTTTGATTAAATAATTCATAAAATATTATATGGCATGCTGTCTACAAATTTATCTGACAATAGTACATAACTTAGTATAAAATGTATTTTAGAAAGGTTATTTTAATTTGTACTACATTCCAAGAGTCAGATTTTTAAATGTTTATAATAATTTTATAAATAAAACTTTTATTGCTCAAAATAAAAATAATTAAAACAAAAACAATAATTTTTTGTTTTTATTATTTACCTTTGAAAATTGGAATTCCATATGAATGTTTTGCAATTTGATTGATAGCATGTTCATGATTATTACATGATTGGAATTTATTTGTTAATTAAGCTGGATTCTTTAAACAGCATTTCAACTGGAATATGCAAATTGCATTATGCTGCTGATTTATTTTCCAGTTTTGCTTTGTCACTGCTTAGCTCGTGGTGCTCTGAAACGTCTAATGCATCAGTGAAGTTAGCGGATGCTTCCTCTTCTTATTTAAAAAATTTATTTATTTATTATTTATTTTTGAATAGATTTTCACATTATCCATTTTCAAAGCAGTCAAAGTAAAAAATTTTTTAAATAGTGTAACATTAGGTACAATGACGCAACCAGCGTAAACACTTTTTAGATAATATAATATTTGTAGCATAAATTTTACTTGTTTTTTAGCATGTTATTTGATTTATGGTTGTCATAAACGTGAGAACAGTTTTTTGATTTTTATAGAAATGATAAAAAAATAAGTATTATCATTTTGTAAAAATATGTATTGAATCATCCGTTACAATCATCAATGAATCAACAGTCATTTTAAACTTCTTTGAAACGCTGACACTTTATCAAATGTGAAATCTACTGAATTTGCATACTTTTTTGAGATTCAAACTATAATGCATAATACATAAATATATTATCGTTGCTCAACAACAATAGTTTATAATAATTTAAAACTTAGACATAAATAAATGTTGATAAATACTGATTCTATATATATATATATATATATATATATATATGTATGTATGTATGTAAATGTGCAGTCAGTGAATATTTACTCAAATATATTAAAAACTCTTTAAAACATTTAATATAAACCTTAATATTAAAACTTACTTTTGTCATTTGCATTGAATATTAATAACAATATCTATGTAAATAGGTGCATTTTGTATTGCTGTGAGCACAATAAACGCAATGGTTTGGTTTAGAGTTCAATGTTATCATTATGCTGTTTTTGTTTACTTTTCCAAGGCTGATTTTTAAATTCAACTGCTGCATATGTAAATAAATTATGCATTCCACCTAACAAAATTGTTGGTATCACTGGAATGAAATTTTTTGATATAAAGTTACAGTAAATGCCAAGCTTGTAGAGATCCATCATTTCCACAGAATTGCATTTTCAATGCTTTATACAAAAATTATAATTATTTATTGTAAAAAATAATATTTGTTAATTAATTTTATTTACTGAGCATTATGTTTTACAATAAATAACAACAGTAAATAACAGAAAAAATAACAGCTAACTGACAACTTTACATTTAAAAAAAAGAAAAAGAAAGCAAACAGCCTTAAAACAAATATTGTGTTACTTTCTGAACTAAAAATAATTTCTGAACATTTTAAATTGTTCTGAAAAAGTATATTTTTAAGTAAAAATTTTACTTGCAAACATAAGCTTGAAAACTCAATCCTGAACACTGTAAACAGCTCCATTGTAATTGTGAATTATTTGATGCGTTTTTTTTAAATAATAATCTTGATGCTATAATAATTGCACAGTTTTAAATGTTAATAAAGCTTCATAAAAATGCTTAAATAAATTAAAAAAATTACGACATAACACATTAATGATTACTGACATATTAACGGTTCATTAATCTTATGAAAAAAAGTAAATTAGCGTTTTTGAAATAAATGAATCAAGCCTGTTTTCAATGACAATAGAAAATTCAATGAGTTACACCGTAATGTTTGCTTTGTATTTTAGATTTTAAGCAATTTATCATACTTGGTGATGTCAGAATGATCATTTATATTCAAGCATATTTTCTAAACATTGTAAAAACGTGATCCATTCAAATTTTATTATACTACTTTATTTAACAACTGATTTCACCATTGTCATCAAATTTGTGACAGTAAAAGCTGGAAAAAATTTAATATTACATATTATTAATTCATATAATATATATATAATTAATATAAATTCATATATCATATATGTAGGAAGCATGTTGTAATTTATTTCCATGTTGCATACTTTTATTTAAAACTTTGCAAAAGCTTCTTTTGGTAAATTAAATATTGTTCTAGAAAATTTACTGTATAACTGAGTTTATGCTTAAATTCAACTTATAAGCAGACGTCTCAAAAGCATGTAATGCAGACGAAACTTTTATTTAATGAAATTTAATTTTTTGATTTTAAACATATTTTTTCACTATTTCTAATAGTTTTGTTTTCTAAAAATAATCTCTGATAAAAATGTAGTAGAAAGTAAAAAGTTAAATTTTCAAATAGTTGCTTAAAGTGCATGCACTTAACTATATCTGTAGATGCTTGGGTAATGAACTGTATTTTTTTCTTGTAGCAATTCAACTTTGTGTAAAACTGAGCATACTTATTACTAATTTAACATTCTCTTTCTTTCATGAATCACTATCTGAATTCTTTAATCATTTATAATTAATCAGATTTCATTTCGAAAACAAACTAAGGTAATGCAATTTATTTGTAAAATACAAGCATGCCAACAGACAGTAATTGCAAGTGCAGTCGAAATTGGTTAAGTGCCCATAAAATTTTCCAATAATTTTCATTTACTTATTCAAGTTGTGCACTTATCCAAAGTTGGGAATTACGCAGTCGCAGGAGCAATAACTTCACATGTACAATTAAGTTTAATGCAAAAAAGTCCATTCATTTTAAGTAAAATAGTCAGAAATGTAGATTGATTAGCATTTTTTGGCATCAGCTATACTAGCTGCTCTTCAGGTTGGTGTAGGTTTGTCTGATTTATGTTGTTTTGGTGAAAATATGACTAAATTGTTGCCAGAGCTGCGACAGCCAAAGCTTCTTTGTGAGGCCTTGTGGGCAAGCAGTAGTTGTTTTGACTTTGGCCTAGCTCACCTTGTCTGTGATACGCATGCTTATTCTGATATAGGGAACAATAAATTTTGCTGAATATCAATAGTTATTATGGCTTATAATAAAAGTAAAGCGGTCAGGAATGCGCCTATTGTGCACTTAAGGACTATATATTGCGGAAAGTAAACCCCAGGAACTTGGAAAAATGATGCACTTAACCAAGTTGTACACTTATTCATTATTTCACTATATAATTAACTACAAGAGATTCTGTTAAGTCAAAATCTGGTGTACTTAAGAGGAATGTGCAGTTAACCAAGTTCGACTGTAATTACAATATACAGATTCTGCAGCCAGATACGCACATTTCTTCATCGGCAACTTTTTGTCAGTTTTATAATGTATTTTCAACTTAGAAGTATTAACTTTGATTTTATGATAATTTTATTAATTTTACACCCATCTCTTAACTTGATTTTTAACCTTAAATAAACTTGTAACTTAAATAAATACATGAGATGTATTGTGAACTTTAAATGTGCCATTTTATACGTTCATTTGACATTTAAAAGTTCATAATCGTATCAAATAAATAATGTTTTTGCAAGAAGATAAACTATTCAGAATAATGGTAAATTTTAGTGCCAACAAAACACAGCAACAATTTTAATGATTTGCTTTAAACTGCATCTTTAAATATAGTATGCTAATTGGCAAAACTTTTTACTAAAGTAAAAAAGGTTTAGTCTCTCTAGGTAAAATTTTCAGGGCTAATGTTCTATTGGTTGGCAAAAAAACAAGTTTTCATTGTAGCTAATCAAAGCTAAACAATTTTAATCAATGAAAAATTTAGGCGACAGAATCAATGCTATTACGCCACAATTTTTCAATGAGCCCATTATTAAAAATAATACCATTTAAAAATGCAAACGCTTCATTTTTTGCCAACCAATAGAACATTAGCCCTGAAAATTTTATCTAGAAAGACTATCCCGTAAAAAATCCGTTTTATCATTAAAGAACTGCATAAAATAAAAACACAATTCTATGTAAATCACGAAATTTTTATTAGATTTTTCTTTCACATATTCTAAATAGTTTACAGTATGACATACATATCAAATTAGGCAGAAAACGAAAGTTTCTGCTTTAAAGTATTAATTTCTGATCTAAATTTCAATAAATTTATATACTTTCATAAATGAATGCAAAACTTAATTTATTCACTTATTAATTCTGCGTTGTTGTAAACAGATTGCAATAACTGACACTTTTTATACATTAATACTTACTTTCATAATTTTCAGTGTAATTCATACTGTTTAAGCTGTACTCAATCATGCATAGCATAATCATTGAAATCATGTATAGCAAAATATAAAAAGCAAAAAAATCAGTACAGAAGTTGTTATTTAATTAAATTTTTATAACTACATAATAATTATAACATGAAATACTATGCAAGAGTATGACAACACAAAAATTTTAAATGCATCATAAAATAATGGGGCAGACATTAATAAATTGCATGAATTCTGATGTTGGAGATGTCCCTATCAAAGACGCCGCATGTTCAAAAATAATCATTTACTAATGCTTGTCATCAGAATGAAAACTGTCACAATAAATTAAATTTGTGAAGTCGAAACATCACCAAAACCCAGTTTTTGTGTTAAGACTAGATTCTTGGGAGAAACCTGTTGTTAGGTTACCTAGTTTGTTGCTTGTCTTTTCATTTGGCTTTCACATGCTCAAAATTAAGCAAGGCTAGAATTGATGGAACGCGGGGTTAGTTTTAGCCCTTCCCAATTGATCAGCCAACAGAGCAGATTAGAAGCAGAGCAAGAATTAGGTGGTTATTTATTTCGTAAGCCACCAACTTACAGAATTTGGCTTTACGGGTATTGCACAGTGATGCTACCATTCTTGTGCGGGTCCGCAGTTTCTATGTACTATTTTTGTCACCTAGATTGGATGAATTTATTCCCGTTTGAGCCAGTTGATCCGCATTGGATTTATGTCTACATTAGCATCAGCATTCAAATGCTGGATCTAATTTTAGGCATTTACGGCGTATCTACGGATCGTATCGCATGCCTTTATTTCTTTTGGGTGCTATTTTTAATCATGATTGCTGCTGACCTCACTTATGCGGTGGTGTCGACTTTTTGGTGGAGTAATGTGATCTCGACGCTTGATGATAAATTGATTTATTACATGGACAAGCGTAATCACAGCACATCTGACAAGATAAAATCAGATGAAATGGGAAATTTTTGCAAACGCTGGTCTGAGGTCCAGTCTGGCCTTTTCTGTTGCGGCGTTGAGCGTCCAAGCGATTATGCAACAATGGAATTTGCATGTCAATCGTTAATCAACGGCTCTTTGCCAGCAAGCTGTTGTCCCAGCAAATTCAAACACTGCACCAAGGAATATTCTTATAAGTTCGGCTGTGTTCGGCCATTGTTGGAATGGATGAACGACAAACGTGACTTCTACCTCAGCCTTTCTACATATTTGGTGCTTTGTTTGAGAGTGGTCGGCTTAATTATATTGCGACATGAAATTAGACAGCTAATCAATGAAATTCACACGCGAAAAATTATGAAAAACAATATTCACAGAAAAAATTTTAGCATCGACTACTTGCCATTGACGAATTCTGGTCGAATGAGCAATAATTCATCTGTCAGCACGCCTCTGATGGAATAGACTTTTCTGGTGTATCAATCATGAAGAAGGATCCCAACTTTGCTATCAGGTCAATGTGAACTGCATAATATTTATTTTGAAATATTAGCATTATGTTTTTCATAAATTAGCTTTAAAAAATTATTATTAAAATATATATTAGATGAATTTAATTTAAATTGTAATGTACTGCAACGGTCAGTTATTATGTGCCATTATAAATACATTTGTACATATTGTTTATATTTTATTGATGTTGATTTTTTTGAGATATTTGAATTCATTTCAATGATTTTACGTTAATATCATACATTATGTAGTGAATAATATGTTATATGAAAAAAATGGAAAATTTTTATAGCGCTTTACATTAATTTGTGGTATATTGCATTTTTGAGCTTTAAAACAAAACTGTTTTTTGCAAGTTCTTTAGTAAGAATATATTTAGAAATAAGTTATCTATTTATAATTATGTCATTAGTGCATGCTTTTAGATTTTTTCTTTTTGAAACACATTTTTGCGTTACATACATTTTTATAGAATTGCAAATTTTGTCACAAAATGATAAAGCCTGGCCAAAGTTTGATTTGACGCATTTAAAAGGGATAAGAAAAACAAATCAGCATTTGGAAGGAAAATTTCAAATTATTCTGCTCATTTAAATTTTTACGTAAAAAGAAATTAAAATAAATTATAACTTATGAGGATGCTGACAACTGACACATAAACGCCAAGATAACATTGCATTTAGAAAAGCCACAACGTCATTTTGAATCGTAAATTTGATTTATTTTAAAGACCTACTTAAACTGAAGAATAATAAAACTTGTTTATGAAAATTCTGACTGATTATCATTTTATTTTGAACCAATTTATCAATTAAATTATATGAATATTTATAAATTATTTTTTTAATCTTAAAAAATGATAATACTATTATTTTATTAATGACAACAATAATCATTATTTACATTGCTATATTAAATATTTTTGCCATTGTTTAGAGTTGGATTTTACACTTAAAAATTGCTGTTTTTGAAAGTTTATCTGCATATTAATTAAAATAAGAAAAATAAAATTTATTATGAAATAATTTTTTAGATGAAACAGCTCAATAAGTAAGAAGAAAAGTTGCTATTAAAAACTTTTGCATTGTAAAAATATTATAGTGCAAACATTTTAAAACAGTGCATATATTTTTAGATAGTGTCACTGAAAAACGTTGAAATAATTATTTTTACAACAACGAACAACAAATACACGTAAATTATATATTTAACGAAACATTGTTGATGGCTTTACATTTGGCATTTTTGAAAAATTGTTGGGTAAGAAACTTTTACTATTGAAAAAACAAATAAATTATATATATGTATATACATGAACTGTAATACTGTCAGCTAAAATAAAAGGCTGCTAAAGAAAAAGAAATTTTTTAGCGTTTTTATTGCCAGCAAAGATGAAGCACAATTGTTGAGTTGTTTGCTTTATTGATTCGATTATTAGTTTACAAGCTATTTATTAAAATTTAATTATTACCGACATTGATATGGCTTGAAATCTTTGGCTATAATATTATTTTATTTAGCTGTTGAAACTTTGCTTGATGAATTGATAAAATTGAACAAAAAAAAACTTTTTAGCTCATCAATAAACTGAATTTCTATAGATACTACTAATTTCAATACATTAACATTTTAATGTCAACGTTTGATTAATAAGAACATCGATTGTTGCAAGTGTTCTGAAGGAAAGAATTAATGGAATTTTAACACTTCATAAAGAAGAAAGATTCATTTGAAGAAAACATATTTCACAGATAACAAAAGTGTTTGTTGTCTTCAATTTGAAGTTTTTATTTCAATGCTTATTTGGTTGCTTTCAAATTTTGTTACTGTACTTTTGTAAAGCACTGCTGTTCTGTTTTCTGTTTATATAATTTTATGATAATGGCACTTCAATAATGAAAGAAAGCACATGATGAATTAGCATAGAGGCAGTTATTAATTAGCTTTTAAAACAGCGTTCCCTTGACATTTGATTGTTTTGATGCTTGCTTCAATTTACATTTAAGATATTTAATTATTATTATTTTCATATCTTATATGAAATTGGGAAAAACTTAACACTGAATTCATTGAACTAAACTTATCAGTAATTTTATTTAGTCTCTACCTATCAGTTTGACTCAAGACTCAACTAAAGCAATATTAATTTACTCAAGACAAATAGAAAAACAACAAAATACAACAAATATAAAATTATTAGCGAGCAAAAAATAACAAGTAGATAGTTCTAACGTCAGGTGGCTCACCTTGATAGTTATATGTGAAGAATACTAAAGAAGACATTGCATGGTGAAAGAGAAGATCAACTACTTGAGATTTACACGGTTTGGAAAAGTCCAGTGATTCAACCTAGTACGTGTAATAGAAGAGAAAGAGCAAAACTGCAACGATTAACAATGGATCCAGTTGATAGAGCCATGTCTGTTCACTGCGCCTTTCATCCATCATAAAGACAGTTGCTAATTCACTGAATCTACCAGATTAATATTAGAATGTTGTAGTCAGTAGGCTGTGAGTGAGCGGCACCATTACAATTTACACTCAAGAAGAGAGAACTGAAACAAACTAAACAGTACACACATGGTCAACAGGAACCAACCAAGCAACTAGGTCCACCGTATCCTAAATGCAGGCGCAAAACACTTTCAGATGGCAGGTTACTCAGTTTTCAACATTTTATTAATATAAACTCAGATTTAATTTCTGAATCTATAAAGTGTAAACATATGTGCATTTTTTCCAAATATTTATGATTATATAATTGCAACACTATGACACAGAATGTTTACATTACAAAAGCATCATGATATTTATGCAATTTGTTGCGCAGCAGGTAGCACACTAATATAAATGCTGTTCTAGAAATGGTGTACTAATGCTTTAAAATAATTAATATTTATGTCGATTCTACTAAACAAAAAAAATCAACCTTTTGGTTAATGGATAATATTGCAATGCTTCAATAATTTTTATATATTTTGACATCAGGAAATATTTATACTTCCTGCATACTACATGCTACATTTTCAAAAATTATACTAAAATCTGGTTTTATCAATGTTTTTATTCTTTTCAAAGTTAGAAATTAAACATACATGTAAGCAATAAAACTTACGTTAACAAGTAGAGTGTCAATTTTCTAAGGTGGAAAAGTTAGTTTTATTTGTTCTAATAGGTTCGTGACTTAATCGGTGAAATCAATTGGTGGTTGAGTTTGCATCGAAACATCGAAAACGACATACCCTGCATTCATTCCATATGCAAGAATATTATAAAAGTGCAAACATTACTGCTAATAAATACTATACATCAATATAAACACAGTCAAAACTCTTGATATATATTTACATACTTGAGTCCTTCAAAACATATTCTATCTGCTTTTTCAATAGTATCTATTCTTTCAGTCTGAATCAAAGCACATTTATCTACATTTTTCAATATGAAAGAGTGATCCTTCATTAAAAAAATTAGTCTGATCTATGGGATGTAAGCTAGCAACTACTCATTTGACAAATTTGCTCTTATCTTGAATTTTGGCTGAGCATGTTATATCACCTCCTTCAAGAGGAGTTTCATGATCATTCTCACAAATCATCTTGGTCTAAAGAGGGCTATCTTATGTAGCTTGTTGTGGCAACTGCAAATGAACTTTTTATGTTTACTTCTTTATGTCTAAACTATCTTTGTTGCCTAGTCCACACATCTCAATAATTTTCTTGAATGGTTTTTCATGCTCAATAAACGCTCAGCAACATCACAACTTTAGAATGCCCTTGGTTCAGTTGATCAGCCACGCTAAATATCATCACTGATGAGCTGATTGTAATAATTTATCCTTATTAAAATATGATACTAGGGGTGCACGAGATTTAGCTTGAGAAATGTTTTTCCTCTAGCCATATAAAGAAAATTTGATTTGAAAACACAGTCGGCCGCCAAAAAAATAAATCAAATTTTTATAACCTAGTGTGTATGTATGCTGTGGATCTGCAGATTCAATGCAAGGTCGTTTCCACTTATTAGGTTTCGCAATATAACAATAGTGATGACGACTTAACCAAATTGGGAGACTAAATAATCACTATTAAAGCTAAAGTTAAAAAAGATAACAATATTAAGGTGAAGGGAAAGGTGGCGCTGCGAATAGGAGGTTGGTTTACGGCAGCACCGTTTCCGCTATTCCAGACGCTTAATCCAGACTGGTCAACTAGTCCGGACATGTCTGAACGTGTCCAGACTTCCGCTTTCATGCTAGCACAGTATAATACTGCGTGAGAATAACGCAAAATTTGAGTAAACACATTAGGCATGAAGCTACTATAATCACAATGTTTTTTTTTTGATAACAGTGTTTTGTAAAAAAGATGCGCCAGACAGTTTATCTACTTCTGGCAGGCTTGCATGCAAGAACACACTCACAATTTAGACTATTATGCACTTAACTAAATGAATAAAAAAAATAAATACGGGATAAATATTTAACATGCAAATTCGTGATATCCGGTCCGTGATATCTCTTGTAGCTTTTAGGCAATTGTGTAGAATTATAAGATATCAGGATCAGGGTTGTATGAAAAGAAGCCCCAAGTGTTCACGGAAATTCTACCTTTGTGGTTCTGCTAGAACACACATACTGAAGGCCGACGGTATATGGAATGCATGGACAATGCAAGTAGTTCCTTATTTTTTTTAACTATACCCTTTTTACTGTCTGAATGAAAGCATTCTATCCAACTACAAAAGTGAGTGTTCTCTCAGAAACGACTTTCATTTTACAAATATCAGCAGTGTCTTTTGTTGAATCTGTCTACGAATGATAATAGCTGAGAGATTACAGAAAAGCAGTTGACTACCAGACTGCATCGAATATGTCTGAGCATGATAGGCAAAAATTTTGCCTCCAATAATGCTGCTTGAAAGAACTTTTGATTCTATATTTAAAGTTTATTCAACATTTATGCAGTGTTTCTTTGTTTCATGTAACTAGAGATGAAATGTGATAACGCTATCAACTGGGCATTTTGTTTTTGTGTTCATGTAAAAATGAGCTTGTAAATAATTTTTCATTTGTTCTTATTGGTTAGAACTTCTCGAGCATTAGCAAAAAATTATTGATTAGAAGAATTTGGCTGTATCTTCAAAGCATTTTTTACATTTGAATTTCTACCTCATATACCAATGTTTCTACGATCTTTATCTCTATCTAATCTACGATCTACGGTAATATATATTCATATTTATATGCGCTTGTATGTTACTTTTTCAACCAACTTTTTATTTTAGATGCAAATGATTGTTAACATCTATTTAAGCAACTATAAAAAAATCAAGGATGTTTAAAAATTGATAGTGAAGGTGAATTTAAATTTAGCAGTTATTTAAAATTTCACGCAATACTACTGATCATTGTCATCCAAAAACATCAATCATTGAAGATTGCAACGTTAACAAAGTTTTTAAAGTGGCTAAAATATCAATATGATTTTGAATGTATATTATATATATTATAAAATTTATTTGATACTTATGTAGAAAAGAAAGTTTATTTTATTAAATTTATGAAAATGTAACAATTTGTAAATTTAATTTTTTAAATTGAAATGATGAATAATTTTTCGTGTGAAAGTTAAGTAATTTTTTGCTTTCGCATGTTCAGTGCTGTGACGATGTTTCAAAACGACACATTTTTGACGTGAAGATCAGAAGCAGCAGCAGTTATAAATATACATATATATATATATATATATATATAATATTTCGACAGCTGTTAATTACTTTATATAAAACTGAAGCACAGATTGTGAATGGCGTTGTCGCAAGCTTCACATTTCTACCAACGTCAAATGGCACCAATTAATAGAACTGCAATAATTTAATTGATATTAAAGAAAAAGAAGAAGAAGAAGAAGAAGCTGTTCAATAAACCGTTTGTCGCTTGCTTGTCAACTTCTCTTTCACATGTTTCACTTTAGGATGATATTTTACATTTTCTACACCTGAAAAAGTTTCTCAGCAAAATGCAACAAGCACATCCCTTGCTACACAAATTAATTTCCCTTTCATACATTGTAATATTTATTGAAAAAATTTTAATTTTAATCATATTCATATTTATAAAATTATTATCATTCATTTACAATATCATAAATTGAATTTCATTCAACAATAATTACAATTTTAGAACGTTCAATTTTAATTGAACATAAGTTTTTATTGATTATTTAGATAAAATAAATTTTCTTTCTTTTTTTTTGATGAAAATTATAATGTGAACGAATAAGAAACCTGCACATCTTAAATTGATCAGTTTTTGATAGTTTTCTGACAAAGAATTTGATATTGATTTTTCAACATTTAAATAAATTGAAATTAAAAATGTATAACATTTAATAATAATATGATAATTTGGGATCAATTTGTAGATTTTGATTTGATTAATATGAATTTTCAAAGTTTGTGTTTGTTGCATATATTGAAATGTTTCATTTTTTGTTTTTTTGTTTTTTTTTTGATTTTACCGTTAACATTTTCCCGCGATATATGGTATCATAATGAATAGTTTAGAGTTTATTAAGTTGAACAATTGACAATTTTAAGTGTTCAGTTGTTGAAATGAAAAGTTGACCAATAGTAAAATCAATAAAAATTTTATTCTCAAGTCGATCTCTACCTTTGACATGTTTTAACTTGTTTCATTTTAAAATTATCATAAAAATTGTATTTCATGATGTTGTAAAATTGAAAATAAATTTTCAAAAAGAAAAAAAGAATAACGCTGTGAAAGCAAATATTTTAGTTTGTAAATTTTTTTCATTTCAAAAGCATTGCTTTCATTATATAAAAAAATTGAATAAAATTGCAATACATTTCAAGTTGTTATAAATAGAAGTTTTAATTAATATTTCAAAAGTACATGAAAATTATCCATCGTTTAAAATTGCATTTAATATCAGAAGTATATTTTTCATCTTTTTGATTTTATTTCACAATTAAATATTGAAAGTGTACATTGAATTAAATGTACAAATCTATTTCAGTTTAAAAAAAAAGAATCTCTGTTGTTTGGTGAAATAGTTTTGAATTTTGTTTTTTCATTTTTACAATCAAACAAAAAATCATTCGACAGTGAAATATTAAAATGTTTAAATTTTTTCAAATTTATTATTATCAAAATAAATTTTTTAAAAACTGTATTTTTAAAATATTGTTTTTTTTAAAAATTTTTTGTGCAATTTCTTTTCTCAGTTGTTTGTAAGAATGTTGGAAATGTTTGATGAAATTCGGTGAATATGAATAAAATAAAAACTTTGAATATTACTTTTGAAAGAAATCGAATCAATATATATTAATATAAAATTCTAATTAATTGAAAAAAATATATATATATATAAAGAATTTCAGTAATAAATTGTAATATAAATTTGTTGGGTTAACTGGTTGATTGTTGCTAGTTAAGTAAATATAGTTTAAACAGTAACTTCCTTGTTAGAAGGATAAATTCAGAAATAAAAGATATAGCCAAAAGCAGAGAGAGAGAAAGACAAAGGGAGAGAGAGAGAGAGAGAGATGAAGAGAAAGAAGAAAAACCGGTTTTGCTGCTTGCTAGCTGGCTTGGCTATATAAGCTTGTGCTTGGCTTGAAAGTCGTCATTTGGTATTTTGGTCACGTACGACGACGTTGGTCACCGAGTGCATACAGCTAATCCGTTCAATTGGATTTATTTGAAAAATTGAAAGTAAGTATTCAATTATATATATATATATATATATATATATATATATATATATTTGTTTATTTCATAATGAAATATTGTTTAATATTTAAATTATCAAAAAAAAAAAATTTTTTTTTGTATTAGTTGAAATCAATCGTACAAGAGTAAGATTAAGAATTTGAAAATAATTTGTTGTTGTTAATTTTTTCTTTTTTGTTTTTGAAAAATAATATAAAATTATAATTATTTAAAATAGTGATCAATTGAAAAATTTGAATTTGAATAAGTTTAGTTGAAACTAACGACGAAATGTTACGTGAAAGCGCAATTTTGATGAAACGGGATTGGCTGGCATTTTGCCAATTTAAACAATATACCGCGTTCAGTGGGCGTTCAGCAGGTTGGAGAGAATTTTTCAACGGTGTGTGCGTGTGTGTGAGGGGGGTATCGGTGTTGTAGTGTTTTTCTTTCTCTTTCTATAAATTTTCACAAGTGTAAAAGATATTAATCAAATGATTATGATGATGATGATTATCAAAGTAAAGAAAATAAAAGCCAATTTTATAAGTGAGAAAATTATTCTTAGAAGAACAATGGTAAGATGATTGATTCGTTTAGTGTACTGTAGAAGAATGTGAAAATAATAATAATAATTATTTTTTTTTTGATCAATCAATCAAATTAATCGATCGTGATCGTGATCGATCGATCGATCGATCGATCGATTGGTCAATCGGTCTGCATTTTGCGATGGCAGTTTTGCATTTCGGCTCTCTCTGCACGCTGGCATTTCAATTATTCTTCATCGATCGTTCGCCAGGCGCTGGGCGTTCGGCGCTCATAGCGCCGCAGCGTTACGTCTTTTCTCTCAGTGTTTCTCTGTGTGCGCATTGTGAACACTGATGTTGCCGCCGTTGGCGTACAGTCGTCGTCGTTAGTCAAAAGTTGGCGCATCGCCAGCACGCGCGTTGCAACTTTTATTCTTCCAAAAATGTTTCTCTTATGCTCGCGCGCGCGCGCGTGCGCGTATATCTTATATATTAATAATTTGTTATTTTTCAATTTAATTAATTAATTAATTTATTTATTCATAATTTTTATTATCACTTTTTCAGCTTTCATACTCATTTTATCGAATCTTTGCCTACCGTAACCGTAACCGATGAAGAACGCCAATGATCAGCGTTGTCAATTGGATATCGAAGACAACGACGAAAACGACGACTGTTCAGATCCTGATTACGAATCAAAAGTTCGAGTTTGCAACAAGTATCTCTTCTATATATTTATGTATGTAAATTTTATTGTTGATCATTCAATTGGTTCATTTTAAAACAGATCGTCCACACCCATGAAGGAGAGCACAGGTAGCAATTCAGTGCCTCCTAATGCTACTGCTGCTGCTGCTGCTGCTGCTGCTGCCCATGCTGCAGCTGCCCATGTTGCTGCAGCTGCTGCTGCTACTACTACAACTGTCACTACCAAACACCATGGTCGTCATCACCGTCTTGATCCGGAGAAACGTTTGCGTAGGGAAATTGCCAACAGTAACGAACGTCGACGCATGCAGAGCATCAATGCCGGATTCCAAGCTCTGAAAGCCATGCTACCACGACGAGAAGAAGAAAAGATGAGCAAGGTATTTTTTTTCTTAATTTTTTATTTCTACTCATTATTTATAATTTTATTTTCACAACAACAGTTGTTGAATCTCTTTTTTTTCAATAGCATTTATTTATTTAAAAAAAAAAATTTTTTTTTCTTATAATTAACTTTGTTTGTTTGATCAGTTAATTATTGAAGAGTGAAAATATTCGTTAAGAAAAAAAAAAACAAAAAATTGTACAAATCATCATCATTATCATCGTCATCATCATCATCATCATCAGCAGCAGCAGCAGCAGCAGCTGTTTGTTGTTAGTTGAGCCACAGCGCTGGCGTTGTGCTATTGTTTGATGTTTGCAACGCGCGACGCGGCTAAAAATAACTCTGCTGGCACAATGCCAAACACTGTCAAAAGGCAGCTGGCAAGCCAGGCGTCACAGCAGGCAGGTTAACAGCTTTGAAAATCATAAAGCGCGAAAATGTCGTTTAAGCATATTCTGTGATGCAGTTTTCTGCTTCTCTTATTAAACATTTTTTTGCTTCTTCATGATTACGTCATCAAAATTAATCGATCGATCGATCAATTTAATTTTGCCGCTATCACTTTTATTAGCAGGTATTCTCTCTCTCTCTCTCTCTTTCTCAGAACGCTTTATTTTAACACGCTGAACAGAAGAAGACCGACGACAATTATTGATCGATTATTTCTCGATGACGTAATATACTTTATGTTGCAATAAGTTGCTTCAACTCGTTTTCACCATGCGCAGCACGCGTGCTTGCTTGCCTTGCCAGCCAGCTAAATAATGTACCAACCAACCAACTAGCTAAACTAACTAACTAGCTGATCAACTTTGCAGCAACACTGATTACTACTACCGTTGCTTTATTTTTATCCACTTACTGAACTTTTTAAATTACAATACAATTTTATCATCATCATTCACATTAAGATATCAATTTTTCTTTTCATTCTTAAACGTGAAATTTCAAATATCCATATATACTACTTTTCCTTGTGCTCATTTTACAATAACAATGCAAATGCAGCCATCTATCTTTCAATTGTCATGTTTTCGTTCTATTATTGTTGACGATCATTTTGACAATAGCAACAATGAATGATGATTAAGATCAAATTACTTGCTTTTTATAAATTGAACAAACTGACCATTTATATTATTATTATTATTATTATTATTATTCTTGTTGTTGTTGTTGTTGTTGTATTTCAAAAATTTTCTCTACAATTAAATCAAATATGCTTTGTATTATTATTATTATTATTATTATTGTTCACCATTGAAATTACAATCTGTTTATTTTGATAACAGCAAATGTCGCGTGCCAGTGGTGATGTCGATGCAGGTTTTGATGTTTGACACTTTGCTTGTGATTAATGTCAACTTGAGAAAAAAAAGTAAATACTCGACGTAAATAAATACAAACAAACAAACAAACAATCTGTGTCATTCTGGTCGGTTTAAGGTAATTATTTCGAATGACGTCCTCATTCAATCTTTGTTTGCGCTTCTTTTGAAGTGATTTTTCAAAATCAAATTTGACAAGTGCAATTCTGATTTTCTTTTTTTTCTTTGCTTTTAATTCAATCACAGCTGTTAATTATTCTTCTTTTAATAATCTGTCTCAGCTGAGTTTATAAATTCTATTATTAATTTTCTTTTTATAATAATAGAAGTCAACTGAGTGAAAAATTTTGTTTATTGTTATAATTTTTGAAAGTTTCCAAGTTATAGTATCAACATTTCACACTTTACATTAACGTGTGTGTGTGTATAATTTGATCTGTTTGCGTTTATTTCATATGTACGTATTTGCTTATTTATTGTATTTGCTTAGCTGGCTTATTCTGCAAAGATGGTATTTGTTCAGCAAACGGCGTTACCATTTTTGATTTGTACAAGTTGTTCAAATTGCTTTATTTTAACATTTCATTTGTGCAGTGCAATATTTGATGATCACTTATAATCAGTTGGCCTGTGAATTACAGCTGTATTTTTTTACATCATTAAATTACGTTGAGGTGAATTAATAATAATACAGAACAACAACTGGTTTGAAAAATTGTGATGCATTTGAAAGAGTTCATTTATTGTCGTTAATTGAAATTGTAATCGATGAAAGTTATCTATTTTTTGATGTTTGAAATGAAAAAATAATACTTTCATATGAGAATTGTCGTACAGTTTTTTGCATGGAAGTGGATAAAATTTGAGCGACCAAAATTTACATATAAAAATACTTTTTTCAAATAAAATATTTCAAAGAAAAGACGAATACATTTTTTTCATATTTTTTGTAGGCGGCAATTTTGCAACAAACAGCCGAACATGTGCACAGTTTGAATTGCAAAGTTGCGGATATGACGAAAAAGTTGGTGAAATTGCAGAAAGCGTGCGATTCGAAAGGATCCCAAGCTGAGCCGTTGTTGGAAGAAGGTGAATTGGTTGATGTCGGAGTGCAGACAAGTCAGTCGTTGTTGAATGAGAACAACAAATGTCCGGAAGCAATGGCAGGAGTAGGAGGAGGCTCTTCGCGCAAACGTCTGAGATCTTGTCGAGGTATATTATTTCTGTTTATTGTAATTTATTTTGTCTACAACTCTTGCTCTTTTTCACATTCAGGCTCTGATTCAGCTGGCATTGTGAGACCGATCTCAAAGTCTTCTGTTGCTTGCCAGACTGACTTCACCGACAATACATCTGTTGAATTCAAATACATGAAGCACCAGATCATTGAACTGCGCATCGCTTACGATAATGAACGACAACTTCGACTGTTGCGTGAGAAACAATACCGTAGTTTGGAAATGAATCATTTCAACGTAAGTGTAACTTTATTATTTATTAAGGTTTATCTTTTTTTTTAATTTCAATGCAACAGCAACAGCAAGCATGTTTTTCAATTTTTAACCATCTCTCTCATCACCATTTTATAGTTAACTTTTCATTGTTATATATATATATATATATATATATATATATACAGAAAGTGTAAAAATCTGTGCCATCTATCTTGCTCATCAATTGCCCCATTATAGAAAATCATACTGTACACTTTCACTACTGGTTTAGCATTTTCGAAAGTGAAAATTTGTTTTTTTTTTGTTCTTCATTCTTAATTTTGCAACAAATTGTTGCATATAAAATGACACAATGAAAAATTGTCGTTCAAACTGTTGAAATATGTATGATGAATACGCTGAATGCATGCCCACAGCAACTGTTGTTCATTCATTCATTATTTCCAAAGACGTGGGAAAACTAGTTTATTGTTCGTTGTTGTTGTTGATTTTTTTAAAAACTATCTGTATTTGGAATTTTTGCACATGCTTAGTTAGCTAATGTCTTTAATCGTGAACGCAATGAGCGATTTTTTTAAAAAATTATTTCTAATCTAAATTCAATTTTCCATAGAAAGAAGCTGCTTGCTTATTCGAATGATAAAAACTAGTTTAATACATTTTGCATTTGTACAAGTTTTCCAAGCATCATAAATAATAATCACTTTGTGTTCTATTATTAATCGGAGTCAGTTTATTATTATAGTTGTGTTGTATAAGATTTGTTTGGCTTGTGAAACTTTGAATGAAGCCGCCATTGATGTGTCTTTTGCTTGTTTGTTGTTGTTGTACAGATTTATTCGTTTTGTTTGAAATTTGACAGAAATGTAAAGATTATTCAATTTGGTGTAATATAAGAAAGAGCGGAAAAGCATCGACGTTTTGTTAATAATTTTTCACACTTTTGTGTATGCACTTGAAAATATTCAATTTTTGCAAATTTAATTGCAATTTTTTTTTCTTCTTCTCCTATTTTTAGGTCAACGCTAAGTTCATTTGACGACATTCAATACAATTTATCGTTAGTTGTTGAATGTATAAAATTAGAACATGGTGATTAACAAGTGTAGTGATTTTTGTACAATTTGGAAGGGCGGGGACTTTGTTCGACACACCCACTACCTATCTACCTATACTTGTTCACGTTTTCTCTACAAGTAAACGATTCACAGCAGTTGGGTGCAGGGGAGGCTGAGCTTTTCTTTTGTTTTCACTTTGTTAAATTTCACCGTTACTATTATTAATATTAGCATGTCAACTGATGTTGATTGATGGATTAAATTGGCACCGCCAAGTGTACTTATTATATTGGATGAATGTAAAGGTTATCTCATATTCAATTTTGCAGATGCCAGTCCGTTTAATGTATTTTTATTTACTCGTTGCTTGTTTGTTGAATTGAAATTATATGAAATTTCACATTCGTCAAAAGCACTGAAATGAAGCACTTGTTGTTGTTGTTGTTATTGTACTGTTGCTGTTGTCATTATTGTAGAGAATGTTTCAATTTTAATTACCATTTTGCTTCTGCTTTTGCTGCAATATTTGTATAAATAATTGCTAGTAATTTAATGCCATTTGTGAAATTATATAGTAGTGCATTGAATGGTAAAGAGGGAACTGTTTGTATTCAAATCTGTAAATATAAGCGCACACACGCGCAGTTTTGATTTCAGTCTGTAAATGTGTTTATTTATAATTTTGTCGGCCATTTTTCATTGGTTAGATTTTTTTTCTAATCATTGATTGGTTGTATTTTGCAGTCGCTGAGTCAAGTGTCTGGAGTTTCGATGCTCGATTTTCCGGTGAACGGTTGTCATCAGGCGGCACTTTTGCCAGTTGGCAGTGGTTTTGCTCCAGCAGTTCAGGTCCCATTTTCGGCTCCTGCTGCGGTGGTGACTTCTTCGTTGCCAACTGTTCAGAGTCCGTTCTTGACCGTTTCCCAGGCGGCTGAGTCGGCGAACGTCGTCCACGTTTCGCCCCAAACATCCGGCACCCAGGGAATGCCTTCGGCGGTATTTGGTCCATCAGCGCTGGCAGCCGTCAGTGCGATGCTGTCGCCGACCACTGTTTCGGTTAGTGGTTGGAATGCTGCCGCGGCCGCTGCTCACTCTTCAGATTCTGCAGGATGCTTTTCGTCGTCGTTCGCAAACATTTCTGTTGCTGCTGCTGCTGTTGCTGCTGCTGCCGCTGCTGCTGCTCCTCCTCCTCCTCCTCCCCCTCTTCCCCCTCCCCCTCCTCCTGCAACTCTTGCTGTTGCTAATCATGGAAACTTCCTCAACTCAGGTCAAGTTACTGTGCCCCATACGAAAGGCTTGGGTTCGATCATTGACGCGGTTCGACTTCTCGAAGGTGATCATCTGTTCAATGATGAACAACCCTCAACTGAGGAAAACAACACCAAGGCTGACAATACTGCTGCGGCCAGCAGTTGTTGTCAGAAGGAGATGAGCAACAATTTTCCCAAGAGGGAACCACCTAGCGATGGTCAGTGCAGTTTGTAGTCGGTGTAAGAGAAAGTACACGGTGTGACTAGCATGATATATTTTTTTTCTTTGTCTATCCGAAGTTTCTGATTTTAATCCGTATTATCATCATTTTCATGATCATTTGCTAGCAACAATGATGCGCGTTTTCTTTTTCTAAAAATACTTAGTGCGTTTCTTTTTTAAATCTATATGCAGTTTATATTTTAGCTCTGCATTATTTTGCATTATTGCTATTATACTACCTGTTCTTTTTTCACTATTGCTATTATATTATTACTATTATTATTATTATTATTATTATTATTATTATTATTATTATTATTATTATTATTATTATTGCGTTTCATTCTATTCTCTCTCATTTCGGGTTTTCCAAACCTTTTGTAGTTATGGTAGTTTCTTTTTTGATTTTCAAGTTCATGAGGTTATTTCATTTTTCTTGTCGGTTGTTACAGAATGTGTGTAATAAGTGTGCACTGTTGTTTCTAGTTGCACATTTTCTCAGTTGAAAAGCTGAAAATGACTTTGGTTGTCATTGATGACTTTTTTTGTTTTGTTGTAACAATCGACAACAGTTATATTATTGCATTTTTCTATCATGAATTTTGTAATTTTTTTGTTTTCATCCAGTTGATGAGAAATTGTTCTTGAAAAAATTCAGCCTCTCAGAGGTGAATTTTTTTTAAATCTCTGGTCAAAATTTTCTTTATCTCATTCATCTTATTATTATTATTATTATTCACTGTTTGCTTTTTCATGGAAAATTTTTGTGCTCGAGCACATGCTCAAGGTGTGCAATTGCGTTTTTCTCTTGTCTCGTTTTGAAATCTTATTCACGGCTCCAGTGTGATTTGCGGTGCATCATTTGAAAGTACCTCATTGCGTTTGTATTAGCTAGCCGTTTTTTTTGCATATTTTTTGCTTATTTTTGAGCAACAACTGCACACACATTTTTTAAAATGCACATATTAGTTTGCCATTTTTGATTGTGTGATTTTTTCTTTTGTGCTTTACTACTGGGTTCAATGTATGTGTATGCGTTCAAAAAGATGGTGTTGACGGCCTGGTTTTGAGTGGGGATACTACCTGCTACACGGAATTCACATGTATGTATCCTGCCTACACGACAACGGTGTCTTTGCTTGTGTTGTCATTGATGTACGTTCGAAGGAGAAGGAAGATTTTTTTCTTTTCATTGTTGTAATGTGTGTGTTATTTTTGGTGAAAATGAAAAAGAGTTACATTTTTTGCTGCATACAAATCGATACTAGGCGATTTGTTACTTTTGACAAAGTGTTTTGAATCATCATTATTATTCTTACTCTATGATGATAACAAAATACAACAATGCAGTTTATAGGAAATAAAATATTTTGATTTTGATGCCTTTGTCTTTTTTCGAGCTAATTTTCATCGAACCGATGAAAAATACTGGTAAATATCGTTGCTTGTATAGAAAAAACGAAAAGTTATGCAAAACATAAAGCGTGCATGCATATAAATAGATAGATTTTGAATGTAAAACGCTTTCAGTACGTTGTTAATTGCATGTGAAATGATTGACTTTTGAAATGATTAAATTTTATAAATATTAATAAGTTAAAATGAATATTTTTATGTTTATTGTTTCTTTAATGCTGAATAACTGACTGACTGGCTGACTGACCGCATGCAGTGCAATGACTAGCGTCTTTACATTCTACTAGACGTCAGCAGTGACAGACTTCTGTCTCAACGCCCTTTTCTTATGCTTATTCGTATTCATTTTACACAAATACAGATTTGTGACTTCATGATATTAATCCTTCTGATTAGATGGACATCTTTCGACAAGCTTGACTTTCTTTATCTGTTCATTTTTATCAATCAGTAAGCAAGCAGTCTGCTTGGTGTTTCCAAATTCAATTTCTTCTTCATTTATTTCATTACAAATACCATGATCAGTTCACGCTTGCCTTGTCGGCATTCTGTGACGGCGTTGGGCTACAATTATCCAAATCCAAGCTTCCAACCGGTGACTCTTCAAGCGCATCCAGCAGATCTTCACTGCGGCAAAAGATTCTCCTCAGAGGAAGATGCTGATGGGCAACTGAGTGAAAATCCTCTGAATCGTTGCCATTTATGGTCATCGTTGCAGCATAATTTGAACAGACCACATTTTTGCCCATCTGGTTGCTGCCGCTCTTTGTAGACAACAATAAATTTCCTGCAAAATTGAAAATGCAAAATTATTATTTCTAAAAAATATTTTCAACTCTATTGCTCTTTTCTTCTGTTCATTTATTGTACATTTTTGAAATGAAAAATAAATGAAAAAAATCATCATTTGATGTTTCTCCTCTCTTTTGTTCATTTTTTATTTTTTAAAAAATATTCTATTAAAATTGCAAAAATATTATTGAAATATTGCTCATCAAAGTGAATTTGTTGTTTTTAAAAAATAAACAACTTATTCAGCTTTCAACGAATAATTTCAAATATATTTATTTATATATTGTTTATTTTTAATTTACGTTACCTGTAAATCTGTACGAGTTAGCTGCAGTTACTGTAGAATGAACGCTGTTGCACGCGGTTGAAAAGCAAGTGCTCTGGGCAAAATTGCCCTGGTAATTGCATGCTCGAGGACCAAAAGTGTCCCACTCGTAAGTGTAGTTTCCTGATTTCAGAAAGCGTAAAAATTTGTTTTTCCACGTTATTTTCAAGGCAGTTTCAGCAGACTGGAGCAGCACTTTTTCACTTTTGTCGATGCATTTTTCTCGGCTTTGTTTCACAATGTCTTTCTCACGTGAGTCCTGCTTCAGCAGAACAATGTGATGATTGCAAGCTTCGGTAGGCTTGGGAATGCTTTGCAAAAGGAGCCAACGTTGCCAGTGGCGTTGGATTTCTGCTCGAACTTCTGAATTGCAAAAACAATACACCGTGGCAACCAGCACACCCTGAAAATGAATCCGTGTTTATTCAGCAAAGTTTCAAAAACCAACTGGCGACCAATCATTTGCTAAATTTGACTATCCAATAAAAGTGTTCCGTTTGCTGATGACTGGACAGTTTGCAACAGTTGTTGCTGATTGTGAAGAAGAGAAAAGGTTCATTTACCTGTAAACTGCTGAGAACGTGTTCGACAAAGAGACACGCCAGCAGTTGGGCAGTCAATTTTGCCGTGTCCATAATCAACATTGGAATGGACATGACAAAATAGTAACCACCAAGCAAAATTATCAAAAGAAATGTTGACTTTGCAAATTTTCTAAAAAGTGATTATACAATTCAATTATTCTTTATAAACAGCTGAAAAGAGGAAGCGCATTTGACTTACTTGTAACGTCTCAAGTCTGTCAGATGACTTTGACGCAGTTTTATAAAAAGTTCTCTGCATATGTTCATGCAGAGAATGAAGTTGATCTATAAAGCAACGTCGTTTTATATCTTTGTTTCAAAACAGAAAAAAATCAATATTGTCAATTTTTATTCACTTTTGAAAGTTTGCTGAAGTTGGTACAACATTAGTAATGTTATGTTTAATTTGTTAATTTGTAATTAGTAGTTAATTGCTTTTGAAGTGCTGCACAAAATCAATTTTGGCAATAGACTAAATAATTTTCATTCAGAGAAATTATTAATTCCATAATATGTATATACTATTATTTTTCTTTATCTAACAGCAAATATTTAGTAAAACCTAGCATAGCATAATGTAGTGCTCATGCTGATGTTTTATAAAATGAGAGAAATGAATGCTTACTATAATAGTCAACATGATTGGACCTCTTAGAATCCAAAAATTGTTCAGATTTGAATATTGAACCCAACATCTAAAAGAAATGGAATTTAATAAAATTGCAAAGATTGCAACAATTATATACTACAACTTACAGACTGTTTTCATCTTTCAATCTGACAACTATCCATGGAATCATAATGATCATGGGTAAGCCCCATCCAAGAAGCACGTAAAGAATTACTCGAGTTTCGTGAAAAACAAATATATAAACAAAATTGTGCAGATACATTCCTTCCATTAGTTGCCAAAAATAGCTTGCAATCAACGAGTAATTCCACACTGTTATGATTGATTTGCATACCCAATGCTAAACAAAATACATTTAGTATTATAAAAGAAATATAATTTTTAAATAAAAAATGAAATTTTTATTTAAATCTTACAGAACCATTGTCAGCAAATTTTTCATTTCCATTTACATCTATTGTGAGGTCACCATCAAAAAGAGTAGTTTTACCATTTCTGAACAAACTGTATTGGAGCAAGCACATGAAAGCTCTTAGCATGAATGCCAGGAATAAATTTAAATGAACCATATTTCGAGAACAATGAAGGCGCCTAGAATTTCAATTGTGAGCATGCTTTCTTTTTGTTTTGGAAAGTTTAATTTTTACCTGAAAGAGCTTCAGGTATTTTTAGTTATTCATTTAATAAATGCAATGAAACATTTTATAAGAAATTATTTTTTAGTAATAAACTAAAATATTTTTAATGAAGCAATTTTTTGAAAAAATAACTGCAATCATAAAATGCATACTTGAAATGTAGAAAAACTGCTGATGCCAATGACAGTGAAACAAGTGATGCGCAGTATCCAATAACTCCAATGAGCTGTGCTATTCGTAACAACTGAAAATTACAGCATTATTTTATGCCAAAGATATGAGAAAAAACAATATATGTATATATAAAGTGGTCAAGTTACACTGGCTAAATCATTTGTGGCATCTTCTACGTTGTCAGTCTCATAGGCCGGTTCAAGGCAAGTTCCGTATACTGACAAAAATTCAGCTGCATCACTTGAATGATAAGTCCAAGTTGAATCATAATTGCAAAAAATGGAAACATTTTTATCTAATATACAAATCATGTAATTTTTTATTTCTAAGCTTGTAAATTGTTGCAAATACCTAATGAAGTCAAACCATCTATATAACGGGGGCAAGGCATCTCTGCGTGCATTCCAGCTGGAGTGGGTCTCCAGCATGTTGTTCTGTCAAAATAATATGGACAGTGATTCTCTACAAATTGTTCATAAAATGTGAATAAGCAATTACGAAATAGTGAAATAAAATTTACCCGGAGGAGGATGAAATTCATTTAAATAATCGCAGACGACTAAAATATTCTCAAGCACTTGAGAGGTTTCATTTTTGTCCGCTGGTTTGGTATTTTCCAAAGCTGTCAATGTTTTCAAAAGCTGCTGAATTTTTAACAATTCAGCACGCTGCACGTGCGACGATAATTCAGTATTTTCTACATGAAGAAGTTCCAACGTATTTATATTTTCCTTTTGGCTAATGACCATCTTAAATTGTTATCAAATTAAAAATTTTACTAATCACAACATCAGCAGCACAACAATAAATCATCTTGCTAAAATTTTCATTAATTTATTATTGCATATTTCATTGTATATTAATATTTTAATGCAATCAATAAATAATAAAATTAATATGTTTTTGGAAATCTTTTGATAACAATAATGATGCATGCAAATAATGATAATTCTATGCAAGTTGCTAATTTACTTGTTTAAATATTTCCAATTTGGTGAACTGCTAATTTTAATATTTTTAAACATACACAACTGATTTGTATTGATGAGAAAAAGTAAATTTTTATTTTTAGATTATATTTTTATTACTATTTTAAAAATATGCTTGAGAATAAAATTACATCAACATTAAATATGAAAAAAAGAGCAAATACAGCCAATTAGTTTCTGATAAAAAAGTAGAAAAGTTATTTTTCAACAATTTTAAATGCAAATTAAAACATCTAAGCAATTACAAAATTATATACAATTATACATTAAATATGAATGTGAAAATTAAATTAGAATTCAAATATCACATGCTTATGCTAATGTAATATTTTTAATTTGAAATGGATCTCAATTGAAGGTAAATTTTTTGAAGAAATTTATAATAATTCATGGTATGTGAAAATGCCTGGTCAATAAAATTTTTAAATATTACATTTTTTAAACAACTTTTGAATTAAATAAAATGTTATGTTCCGTTTAATCAAAATGACAAACTGTCACATCAAAGCAGTTTACAACTAAGTGAGATACAATAAAAAAAATTATCATTGCACAATGGTAAAAAAATCAAGAAATTTTCAAAATTTTTGTTCGTAATTTTTTTTTGCTCTCAATAAATAAAAGTTAATTTTTTTTTAAAATCAACATTGAATGTATAATGAATGAGCTGTTACTATTCTTTTTTGCTTTTTGTAGCAAAAGTAGTTAAAAGTGCAAAATTTAAAAATGAACTTACAAGAAATAATTGACCAAATTGCAAAAGTATTGAAATTGCAGTAAATACATTGGTTGTCATCAAAGATGAAAAAAAGAACAAGATGTTGTAGTGTTCCTGTGAATGGTGGTGCAGGGAAGGGAAATAAAGTTGTGGGAAAATTTTAAGCAGAACCGTTGGAATTATGTGACGCAATAATGAAACAGCTGATATTTATATTTCTGCCGCCAGCAAAGATTACAGCCGGAAATGTAGCGGCCGTTTTGGTGGCTGCTGTATCATTTTGGATGACGTTTTTTGTTGACCCTGGCAAGCATCCTATCGGTCCGGAACATTTATACCGTTCGATAGGTTTATCATTGGCAAAATTGAATGAAATTTGTCATATGTCAAAAAGAGGTTGCTTGAATGAGAAGAAATTAATCACCTGAATGGCCAAGCATTAGAAAGCAACAATCACATTTGCCCAGAATTCTTGAGAGAATTGAAAATATACACTGTTACTTGGAAAAACAAAACAACGTTTGTAAAATCTGTTTTATGAAAATTTGAAAGAAATGCACCGATTTTTATTTTTGAAATTCTCTTATGCGTATTAAAATTACAAAAATTATCCCATTCATGTGATGCACTTTCATATCTTTCATTAGTAATCAATCAATCACTTGTATCTTGTGGGAAAATGGAAAATTTAAATTCATAATTTGAACAACTTAAATTGCATTAAAAAATCCGTTGCTCAATATTAAAAATATAAAAATTTCCACTAACTTTTACAAAAAAATCTTCCTCTACAAATGTCTTGCTAGTACTATTTGTTCAACAGATGCAACAACTTGGCAGATAAACTTGCAAAAAGCTTTATCTTCCTTGGACATTAAAGAAGATGATCAAAAATTAAGATTCCATTTAATTTGAAGAATTCGGCAATAAATGCGTTCTGTGCTGAAATCAAACCTCTCTCTGTTGTAATTGACACCAAAGTCAATAAATCAATTAATTCATGCTGGCAATTTTGGAAAACTTCTCTAGCTAAAATTACTTTCATTAATTCTTATTTGTTTCTGGAATAAACATTATATAAATCTTTTTTTAATCTGAAATGAAGAAAATCTCATCACTGTGTTAAATTTATTTCAGCACTTTACAAACACCGCGCTTTTTATTGAACATCAGATTTCAAAAGCAAATTCTTCTTCTATAAATAAAGATATGCATATAAATATTACCTCAATTATAAACTGTAATAATGCGGTTGCTGTAAATATTTCTGACATTGATCTGTACTGATATCTAGTACATACCATTGAGCCTGAAGGAAAATTTTATTGATCCAACCACAGTGCAATCCAACTATACTACGTAATACTTCATATTACTTAAACAGTGGAAAAAGTAAATTTTTAATTTTAAGTTGCATTTCTATGAAACAGAACGCTTTACTTTATTTTAAAATTTTTATATTTTTTAAGCAACTGCTTTACTGAATGAAAACTGCAAAACATGAAGCATTTATTGATAAAAGTGCTGCTTGAGAGCTGAGTAACTAATCTGCATGATTACACAGTTACTTCTTCAAATGAGAAACAGTAAGTGAATTAAGAAAGAGCACTCTAGAAAATCAATTACAACTCACCGTTTACACATAGCAGCAGCCCACTGTTGTTTTCTTTTTATAAAATTTATTTCTAATTGCTGCATAATTCTTATTTCAAGAAAATATTTATTCAATGAAATTTTAGACGAAAACATTGAAGATTAAGTTGACATAACTAATTAAACTAATTAGACATTTATATTCATGCTCATATATTAATGCATGAATTTTTCTATGACAAAATATAAAGAAAATGCCCTTTTAGCAAGTATGATAATATATGAAACAGTAATCGTGTTAAATTGCTTTTATTTTAAATTATGAAATGGTAATGAAAATTTTAGTCTTGACTTTTAAGTTAAGAAGCATGATGATTTAAGTTAATATTTCAGTCAAAAAAAAGAAGCATTGAAAAAATATAAATCAAAGTTTATATCTTTATCATATAACGAAAGAAAAAAATAACAATGATGTATTTTTTGCACATATTAGCTGTGCTTAAAGTAAGATTGCTTTATGATAGAAATGTACCTAATTTATAATTAAAAATTACAAATAATATTCTGAATGTGAAGAATAATTTAACTGAAAAAAATGCATATTGATATTAGTTAACTTATTAATTAAAAATTTATTGCAAAGCGCATCTAAAATAAAGGTTTAAAAAATACCGTAATTATGAGCGCTAATTTTTATGACCAATGTTCAGCAACAAAGTGTGCAAAAAAAGTAAGCCTAATTATTCATTTTATACAAAAGCTTAATATTGCTCAAATAAATGCAAATGCAAATGACGTTTTTAATAAAAAAATATTACATCTTCCCCAATGACTACAAATGAAGTATTGAGTAAAAGTTCTAAAAAGTGTCTTGCTTTTGTTGTAGACCTTTGAGAAATGACAAATAGACTCTAGACTGAGCAATTTCTACCTGCTATATAGAATATGTTTTATGCATAGAATTTTTATGCAAATAAATTTCATATCAGATTTTAAATAGCTGCTAACAATTATACTTTATGAGAACAAGAGTCGGTAACATATTGAAGTGAATAAATTGTTTCACTTAAAGAAGCTGATTTTATGATACAACATACTTTAAGTAACTGTGTTGGTGATTATGCTAATCACCTTTAGCGTATCTTTTTTCTTTATATAATTTATACAAAACTTCAACGTTTAAATTATAAAAACGCATCATTCTAAAAAATATTTAAAACTTTTATTTATTTTTACTGATTTCTATCAGCATTTAAAAATTAGAATTTTCTGCTTCTTCGATTATTGTAGTATAACGGTGCAACTGATGTGGGTAATTTAGAATTTGTCGTACTTTATGTTTGTTTTTCAAACAAAGTGGTCTTACATTCATCGGCCGATAGCTGTGTCAATATTTTACACTTCCATAAAGATAGAAAAAATGTGAAAGGTTCCTTTTGAAGACGACACAAGTGACCGTTAATTACGGTTTTAAGCATCAATATCAGCCAGTGCCTTTGCAGCAATTATGAGCTGCTAAGTTGCTTTTTGACTGGCAGATGTAATTTTTCAGCTTGATCGCGTGACTTTTACAAATGACATAAAAGTTTTCCAAAAGTGTGCATACGAATGCATAGTACTGCACATAATAAGGCATAATACTTCACAAACTTTTTAAACCTTGATATATTATATAAAGTAGTTTTATTAATGCAAAAATTAATAAATGCGCAATAAAATTACTACAACAACTGACAAGAAGATATGTAGCAATTTATTCAAAAAAATTTATTAACAAATCTTAAGCTTCATAAATTGTATAGAATATCTTACTTCAATAAAAATCTTTAGTTTCAATTTTTTGATTAATGCAAAAGATGTGTAACAGCCCATTTTTTTGTAGATATTAAATAACTGTTTTATATTTATAAATAACAATAATTAACCATTATTGGAATTTTATATTATTCTTTAAAGTTTACTGATTAAAAAGATTACAAATGCAAAAATATGAAAACATTACCTGATAATAAAAAAAATCGTCTTTACTTTTTTGAAGTTGCTTTCCTCTATCCGTCAAATTAAAACTGCCACAAATTTTTGTTTCAAATAAAAAAATATGCAGAAATGAATCTTTTATACTTTTCGAAAGCAGCTTGACGCAATATTGCATCATGCTATATTTGCAAAAGGAGACAATAAATATTACAAATTTTATTTTTTAATATTATTTACGCCAAATTATACATTGCATTTTCTGAATAAATATAATCTGCAATGACGATTTCTCTACAAATACACAATTTGCTGATAGAAATGACTTTAATGCAGATAAATTGTAAAGCATCAATAAAATTCCTTAATTTTGTTGCTGCTGTTTGTTAGGTAAATTCATTAATTTTTGCAAACTAGTTTGATAAAAGTTGTGTAACTATATTTACGTTTTAACTGTGGATTGCATAAGACTTTTAGTTCACATTTAACATGAGTGAATAAAATAGAGTATTTGCAAACTTTTTATTAACTCATCAAATAAATACTAGCTCTTCAGGTTAGATATCAATGAACTGAAAAAGCATAAATTTCAAATTTTGTTTCAAAAATTTAGATTAAAATATATACTTCATAAAATCGACAGATTTTTTCTTATAATATGATTAAAATGAATTAATGAATAACTAACAAATATAAAAGTTTATAGATGAATTTTGTGCAGTTAGAACATGCAGGAACTTTTTTCATTAATTTTCTTTACATCAAATTTATAATGTTTAGTTTGCTAATTTAAGGAGAACAATGCTGTTTGCGTAGGAATTTTATATTGTACTGTAGCAAAAATATGTTGTTCTTTAATAAAAAACAAATTTATTTTTCATGACAATAGACATTAAAAACAATGATTATCAAATCAGCGTGCTATATATCTTTAGAGCATTGTACATTTGATTTGCATAAAACATTTGCTAAATAAACCATGAAGGAGTAAATGATGCATTCAAAAGAATAAACACATCAAACTGTATTTCATATAAAACAATTAACAAATGGTTTGCTCTGTTCACTTTTGTTTTGATGGTATTGCCATAAATATTAATGACAGCAATGAAATATGGCACACATAATTTCTAAAATTGAATAAAATGTGTCAGAAAATGATTAAAGTATCTTAATAAGAAATATTTACAAGCTACAAATTAGCACTCATAAGCATTATGCAAAAGCAGAAAAAACTTCAGTTTTAGATTTTTTATTAATGTCTTCAGTATTTTTTAAAATTTTAAGATATTTTTAGTACTAAGAATTATCATGAAAAATGTCCATCTGTTATTATTACAGATTAACGTACAACAAGAGATCAGATAAGTATCCCACCCCATAAAAAATAGAACGCTTGCATTTGTAAATGGCATTATTTTTAATAGTGGGCTCATTGCAAAGTTGTGGCGTAACAGCATTGGTTCTCTCACCTAAATTTTTCATTGATAAAAATTGTTTTGCTTTGATTAGCTACAATGAAAACTCATTTTTTGCCAACCAATAAAACATTAGCCCTGAAAATTTTACCTAGAGAGACTATCCCTGATGTCCAGTACCAGGTGGTCTGTACATCAGAACTTCTTTTGGTGGCTGCATTCAAAACGCTTCAAAGTATTCTTTATGTGCTATTGGATAAATGATGGTCTTTATTTCACTGTTCTGCTTGCTTGAATTGGTCATGTCGATGCATCCAGGATGGTGTAGTTCAGTCTAAATTTTTACTGTGTTCTCTTCCTGGTAGTTAAACGCACTAGAATTGTTATTGGATCTTTATGCCGTTATCTTATTGGTTTTCTTTGCCTGATTGTTTATTGATTCAAACCTTTCACTTGTACGTAGCTGCAATATTTTTTTATTTCATTATATATTACTCTTTATGATTAAGTAACTTTAGTAGTAGTGACTTAGTAATTACATTAGTAGTAATGATTTTTATTATTCCAAAATTATGTTGAGTTTGTTTTTATCAAAATAATAAAGTTTTATCATTCATCTAAATTTTTTAAAATATTGTGGTAAAGTTTCTACTTTTCCGTGATCAATATTTTCAAAAATTATTCTTATTATTGTTTTATATTTCATTATACCACAGTGACGCTATATCAAATGTGATACTAATAACTCAGGAGAAACAACACAAAAAATAATAAGCTAAACAATGATTTTTATTTTTCACTATCTAAGAGCAGCAACAACAACAACAGTAAATAACAACCAACCTTAAATAATCACTAATAACAAAGAATACTTGCAATAATACTTTTGAACACTTCCAATATGTCTTCTGTTTATCAGTATTTCAATTTGCATGTCTTGTCTTCATATACAAAGACTACATAATTGTACACATAGTCTGGCCGCGATTTATTACAATACGTAATTCAGATATATCAGGTGATAGCCTGCGGTCTCATCAAGCCGCTGCTGCTCGATCAGCATGAAGGTCTACTCCTTCCATAGCAATATTGTATGATCAAACTAAATTTGGCATCAGCACTTCTGTACACTTAAATTTGACTCACCGCTGCACAGTGATCCTTGCAATGATGGCATGGTAGTTCCATTTACCTACATGAACATTTTCTTTACTGTGATAGTCGATAGTACCTCACTTTTCTTTCATCAGTTCTTTGTCTGGCATCATCATTATCACAGCACTATTGGTGTGATATGGTCAGATCATTCCGCCGTGTTATCTTTATCAAAAGATAATAACTTGTAAAGAAATTGTCAAAACAGAATGCATGTCCTGTAGTTTTTGGACTTTCCTAAATAACATCAGGCAGTAACAACTCTGGTGTTCATAGACGTCTTTGAAGATTGACATGGTTGGCTTTGATAAGTAATCATGTGATAAGAAAATCACATGATGTGATCGCGTGATCACTTCCACATAGCATCCGGACTTTGTGGCCAAAGTAAATCAGAAGGAAAAGAGGAAGAGAATGAAAAAAAATGCGTGAACTGAACAGGCAGCCCTGTTATTACTACTATAGAAACACAGTAAACTAATATTTGTTGGAAATCACACCTTTATCCTCTTATACCTAATTATCAATATACCGTACTACCTGTGAGTTATATATAGTAGTCGTGTGCGCGTATGTGTGCGTCCGTCTTTGTTTCCTACGCTGTGTTCTACTCTCGTACGCTTGTGTTGATTGATTTATTAAACTGCTGTCCCATTTATCGTCGAAGTCTACTATTCTAACAGATTATGGGCCCAGCACGCTTCCTCTGCGCATGAATGGATCAAGTTGTTAACCAGTTAACGGGCAGGCCCTGCAAGCACAGCTTGCTTTGCGGAAGCCTACGATCCTGGCTTCTGCAGTTGGTGGCCTGCCCGAGTCGAAACACTCAGATGGTACAAATTATTCTGAGTGGAAGTTCGCCATGAAGAATTACTTGCTGGATGCTGGCTTATGGCACTGTGTAGAAAATGAAAATGTCAACCATGAGCTAGACCAGCGTGCATTGGCAAAGATAAATTTGTCAATCAAGCCTTGTGCTATTGGCGATGTCCGCAAAGCTATGACAGCCAAGCAAGCGTGGGAAAAACTACGTTGCGCCTATGAAGACATCGGTTTGGTACGTCGCATTGGCCTCTACTCCTCTCTGTTCAAGACCCGATTCGAAGAATGCGGATCAATGACAGCTTATATCGACCGTATTACTGGTATCGCGGATCAGCTAGAGTCAATTGGAAAACCTCTGGACAATGAAACGGTTGGTGGCATAATTCTCGGTGGACTGCCGATCGAATTCCAACCCTTGATTCTTGGCATCTAATGATCGAATCAGAAGATTACGGTAAAATTTGTCAAGGGCTTGTTATTGCAAAATAATGTTCAACAACTTGTTTCGCCATTGCCCAAGGATGAGAACTGTGCTTTTGTGAGCCAGAGTGCTAAAGAGAAGGTCAAGTAACGTTGCAATCGAAGATGTTTCAAATGCAAGCAAACGGGACACATTCTTGCAAAATGTCCATTTGTAATAAATGATCGCCGGCCTTCGAAAATCAGAGGAAATCAGACAAGCACTTAGCAGCAAGCACAAATTTTGCTGCAAGCTGTCTTCTGATTCAAAAGGCAACTGATGGCGACAAGGATTAGTTAATAGATTCAGGCGCCACAACGCATCTAACTCATCGCGACTATTGGATGGAAGAGTACAATGGTCGCACCACACACGCATTGCCAATGGAACAAATATAACAACTAAAGGATGCGGAGTCGTGAAAATTCCCCTCGCTACTGAGAAGACGATGGTGGCCCACTGAACAAACTGGCAAAGCTCCGGAACTGGCCCTGAATCTCCTATCGGTAAGTCGAATAGCCGCACAGAGGAAGACGTTGATCTTCGACGAAAATAGTTGCCGAATAGTGGACTTAGCTATTGAAGTTCCGAGACAACATATTCTCGGCACTGCAACTCAGTATAATGGACTATATCGACTAAATCGGCGTGACCATTGGGCTATGGCAGTGCAGGATGTCCCAGATCTGTGGCACCGTCGACTAGGGCATTTAAGTCGTGGATCAATGAGCTCTTGCAAGATGGGCAAGGAACTGGAATTCCATCTGATGCAATCACAAAAACGGATTGTGTCACTTGCTTGAAAGGAAAACAGTGTCGTTTGCCCTTTCCTAAATCGGCCACTAAGAGATCAAAAGAAGTTCTTGAACTGGTACACTCAGACATATGTGGCCCCATGCAAGTAGCGTCTTTTGGTGGTGCTCGATACTTTTTCTTTCATTCATCGATGATTTCTCACAGAAATCATTTGTGTACTTCCTGAAGCACAAGAATGAAGTCCTGCTGAAGTTCAAAGACTTCGTCGTAATGGTGGAAAAGCAAACTTCAAAAAGAATGAAGTGCCTGCGAACCGATAATGGCGTGACGTGGCGTGAACAACATGTTCGCGGAATTTCTGATGAGAAAAGGCATTCGTCACGAACGTACGATTCCTGAAACGCCCCAACAAAATGGCGTCGCAGAAAGGATGAACCAAACGCTTGTGGAAAAGGCCAGAACAATGCTGATAGATGCCAACTTGAGCCCAGATTTGTGGGCAGAGGCTGTGGGCACAGCCAACTACCTACGAAACAAATGCCTCACAAACAAATGCGAAAGGTGACTCCAGAAGAAGCTTGGTCTGACGTAAGCCAAACTTGGCGCACTTGAAAGTTTTTGGCTGTTTGGCAATGGTGCACGTTCCCTCAGGGCAATAAAAGAAGTGGGATCCGAAATCCGAAGAACGGATCTTCGTTGGGTACTGCGAAACCAGCAAGGATATCGTACTGTGGACCAAAAACGAAGAAGATGTTTGTCACCAGAGACGTGAAGTTCTTGGAATCACGGTTCCCTGGCACCTAGGCGTCAAAGGAAGAGTCGACAAATTCCCTTATGAATCCAGACGTTGGCGAAGAAGCAGTGATTGTGTGGACTTCTCAAGATAGTGATTCTACTGAGATGAATCCAAATCCATCTGTTTCACCCAAAGTAGACACCGACAATAATAAGTGCATTGGACAAAGTCCACAGTCGTCAGCGAAGACGTCGCCAGAAGAACTAAGAAGACCACTATGAAACCGTTTCCCTAATCGAACATATTCAACTCAGATTTTCTTCTCTTTCAGGCCCAAGTGCGTGAGCAAAGCGATCCCATCAGCTATGAAGAGGCAGTGAATCGTCCGGATGCCAAAGAGTGGCTCAAGGCCATCAATGAAGAATTGGCATCCCATCGCGAAAACCAATCATGGGAACCTGCCGTTTTGCCTCCACACAAGAAGGTCATCAAAAGTAAATGGGTCTTCAAAACGAAGTATAAAGAAGATGGGACGATTGAAAAACGAAAAGCGCGACTTGTGGCCAGAGGATACTCACAACTGCAAGGAATTGATTATGAAGGCACGTTTGCTCCTACATTGGGCTATTCTTCGCTCCGTTATCTTCTGTCATTGGCAGCAAAGAACAATTTGGAAGTAGATCAGATGGACGTTGTGACCGCGTTCCTAAATCTGAGCCTTAATGAAGAAATATACATGGAAGTGCTGAGTGGTGTTGGTGATGAAAACAACAAGTACTGCCGGCTATGAAAATCCATCTACGGCCTGAAACAGGCGAGTCGTGCATGGTACGGAGAGTTGGACGACACCCTTCGGAGTTTCGGGCTCAACAGGCTGAAGAAGGAGCCCTGCATCTATTTTCTTCGGAAAAATAAAATTTTCCTCGCCGTTGGTGTATACGTGGACGACCTGCTCATTCTTTCAAACAACGAGTCAGCGAAAAATGAATTGAAGATAGCGTTGTGTAAGCGCTTCAAAATAAAAGATCTTGGCAAGGCCCATTGGTGCCTAGGAATCAGAATCGTGCAAGATGTTGAAAATGGCACGCAGTCGATTGACCAGGAGCAGTACATTGAGGAAATGCTGCACCGGTTCAAAATGTCTGACTGCAAAGGGGTGAAAACACCGTTGGACCCTAACCAGGTTTTATCGAAAGCGATGATGCCGAGGAGTGATGAGGAAACAAAGCAGATGCACGCCGTACCGTACAGGGTAGCCGTCGGTTGCCTGGTTTATTTAAGTCAAAGTTGTCGGCCAGACATTTGCCATACAGTGGGGATTGTCAGTCTTTTTTCTGATAATCCTGGGAAGGCACATTGGACTGCTGTTAATCTCATTTTCTGACACTTGAAGTACACAGAAACTGCGAAGTTAGTCTACAGGCGGACTGAGAACGCACTCACCGTGTATTCTGATTCTGACTGGGGCAATGACAGAGATGATCGTCGATCCATTTCTGGATGCGTTGTGTGCCACTCTGGTGCAGCAATAGCATGGACATCAAAAAAACACCGCACGGTAGCGTTATTAACAACAGAAGCTGAATATATGGCCCTAAGCCACGCTGCACAAGAAACTGCTTAGCTACGCTCGCTGCAATCTGAGTTGGAAAAGGAGAGCAGCAAGCCTACACTCCTATGCGACAACAGTGGAGCCGTTAGCATCAGCACTGGTCAATCATCGTCAGCAAGGACACGGCACATCGACATAAGGTACCATTTCGTCAAAGAAAAGATACAAGAAGGCAAAATAGAAATGCGGCAGATACCAAGTGCAGATAATGCAGCTAACATGTTCACAAAGGCTCTGACACCGAGCCGTCTGGCTGCTTGTGTGAAACTAATTGGGATGGCGGCGTGAAGTGGGGATGTTGGAAATCACACCGTCATCCTCTTATACCTAATTATCAATATACCGTACTACCTGTGAGTTATATATAGTAGTCGTGTGGGTGTTTGTGTGTGTTTGTCTTTGTTTCCTACGCTGTGTTACCAAAACCATCCACATGCAGCAGTTTAACCGCTCATATGCTTTCGCTGGGGCTAAAAAGCTTCTCAGAAGTGCCATTGTATTTATCTGTAGCAGATGGGTGACAGAAGAAGCCAGTGATTCAGCACGCAGTGTCCTTATTTGGTGCGCTGCTAACTTAGTAATGTCGAATTGTGACGTGCTGCAAAAATGTGCTGACGAAAGATGTGGAACTGCGCTTTAGCTTGCTTGAACTACACCTAAGGCTTGGAAGTCTAGAACGTCAAAAGCTTCAATAAAACTGCATTCTTACTTTGAAAATTCATGACGTTGGAAAAGATTATGCTGGGCTGTCGAAGAATCATTCAGAACAAACGAGTCACCACTAAAACATCTTGCTATCCTCTATTTTTAGCAAAAAACTACAGCATATATTAGTCACAGTAATTCTGATATTGAGGTTTATATACACTAAACCTGGTGGCAGGTCAGTCAGTTTACTCTACCTCACTGCCAAAGTTTAAATAATTTCACTTGCTTTACCTTAAAAATCCACTTAACTGACAAAACCTGTGTAAATCAAAAGCCTGAATATTAAAATTACTGTGACTAATATTACTGTAGCCTTCTGCTACAAATATATTCTAGAAAGATGTTTAGACCTTACCGGGCGCATCGACATGACAAATTCGAGCAAGCAAAATTATTGAAATAAAAACCTTAGCTTACTGCTTGCCCAATCAGAATACCTATTAATGATAAAACTTTATAAATTCTGAGAAAAGTAACTTAATGAAATTTCAAAATTCAAAATTAAAAAATTACCAAAAATTGCCTAACATATTAAAAGTCTAGGAAGAAAATATTTTGACCCATAAAATGAAAATTACTATAGCTAATTATGGTGCAAAACTGCTAACCAATCAACAATTGCATAAGAGAACCAGTAAGGTATATATGACCAATGACAGAACGCTATCAATGTCAGAGAAAATTGCGTAGATTCGCATAATAATTCGAAATTTATTCGCATAACAAAAAATGAATTCGCACAACAGAGCGGCACTTCTCTAATTCAATATTACGCACACTCACGCACGCACGCGCACACAATGAAGCTATAAGATATTCAGTATTAAACACACTGACATGTCTCAACATCCCTGAAAAGAGCAGTGTGGCTCCACTTCTATTGTGTTTCTTGTCCATGTTCTGGTTACATAATATTGCAGATGATCTGCGTGATCAGCAACTGTCTGAGATATATTAATCTGCGCCCACATTATGTCATATAGCTTTGCACCCGTTATTTTTCATATTCTGTGACATTCTTCTTGCAGCCATATTGCTTTCCTTTCAGTTGGTTTCACTGACAATATGAGTCTTCATACGGCGTATGTTTGATAGAGGCTAAGCGATCAAACAGCATTTTTTGTTTGCTCAGTTATTACCATAGTATGTGGCTAGCTTCTGTCAAATCATATAATGACGCTATTTTATTATGTGGCAGATCATGTCATCATGTTTCATGCAATCAGTGATGATCAAGACCAGTTCTGAGAACTACTTTATGAAATGTTATCTGTAAAAGAGCAACTGAATACAGTCACTGTTCATTTTTATTCAATGAATCTTCTTAAAAATCATTCTTCTGCATTGTGCAGATGGTGGAAGTGGACTCTGCACATCAAACATATAAAACAATTAGCAATCATTTACGATTACTGCATTTTACTACGTCAGTTTGATAGCAACACTTAGAAAAAGCACTTCAGCTAGTCTGCGACACACACACACACACACACACACACACACACACACACACACACACACAAAGGCAACTGGATCTCACAGCAATTGCACCACCAGGTCCAGGAACGCTGTACAGCAGTTGCAACGTATTTCTAGCGATATCAAAAACGCTGGTGTACAACTGAAAATAATGAAAGTCAGCTGCTGTCCCGGTGAATGTCTGGTTGAAATGACTGCTCAGTTGCACAGAACAGTAAATCCCAAAGAACAGTTTCATCAAGATTTTGAATGACAGATATCACTGACTGACAACTGCAGCAGCAGTTGATCGAAACTTCTGTGCTGAGGAGACGAAACTGTTGGATGTGGTTTTTTGCTGTTCTCTGTCATTTTTCGAATAACTGAAGCAACTCTATTGCACGTATGACAAGCTGGAAATAAAATTTTTAAAGATTGACTTGCATTTGTTGCCACCTCTATTGTCTATATTAAACAATGCATCTAGGCGTTGAATAAGCTAGATGAATTCTAGCGTCTACTAAATGTCCAGTTTGCAGATTACGTTTTTATTACAGCCAACAACAAATTGCTGCGTGAGCACACGTTTACCAATGTAGCATTTTCTCAGTTGCTGTTTGCTGTCTATTTCTATATTAAATGAATATCATTGACAAAAAGGCAGTCAAAAAGTAAAATTTTCAAAATTTGAAAATTTTTGTTGTAAATATATAAAAGAATATCAAAATGTGGCAGAAGTTCCAATTAATATCTAAATAAAGTGCACTTTAAACAAATGATACTTCATATTAGAGTTTCACATTCAAAAATCATTACTATAAAAAGCTAAAATGAAGCTATTCATTCTTCATTGATCTATATCAATCTGAAAATATTCCACTCTAGTTATATCACAAAAATTATTTATTCAATGAAACTGAATTAAATGAATATTTGAATGACAGTTAAGAATACATAGCCACTATTAGTTAATCAGCTGAAAGAAGAAAAAAACTGAATTAATGCGGCGCAATCTATTAATTTATATTTCAAGCAGTGTTAGTAAAAAACAATTTGTTTCTGCTCTGTTTACTACTTTTTCAGTGGCAGATGATTCCGCTTCCTTTCCGTATTGAACTAACCAACCAAAACAAGCAAAATAAAATTCAACTGAAAACAATAAGGGCGGTTTGACGTTTGAGATTTGATGTGATGCCTCTTCAAAACATTTTTTTGTTCTGCCCCCTATTCTTACGATGACATATGTTGCCGGTAGCAAGCCGCTTCAAAGTAAGCAGCTTGAGGCAGAAAAAATGATTTATAAAGCGTGAAAGCAGCTTCTTATTTCAGATTTGAAATGTGTTTAAACAAAAAGTTTTTTTGTGTTCTTTCTTATTCTGACAATGGGCTGTCATATCTAGTCTTCCAAGGGGTACATAGAAATGTCAGTGAGCTAGGCTTAAATGCTCAATATAATAGACAGAATGAAAAAAATATAAAGATAAAAGGATGTTAATAACCATATCTTTTTTTCTCTCCCGTAAGTTGATTTTTGTGTTTGCTTGTTTGAAGCTGACATGTCACATTACATAGTAACTTTATTTCAATATTGTCTGCTGGAATAGTTGACCTATGAAAGACTGTCGCTTAGGAATTTATATCAGGTAAATATTCGAACCAATAACAACTTGGAAAGTTTGCACAATGAACTCAGGATAAAAGCAACAAACCGCAGTCTCTGGCTGTATGAATTGCTTTAGCTTCTAATCACAGAACAGGGTACTATAGGAGCGTATATCATTGAACTACGCCAATGAGAAAACTATACCGCTGCTGGCTTAAGATAAACAGAATAAACAGCGTTTATGCTAAAAAAGAAAGGAACGTGGTGAACAGCATACAAATGAATATAACTGTGGTAGTTAAACGATGGGGCCGGTTCAAGTAGCTTTAATCTACATAACGTCTAAGCTGATTTAATGCAACTTTCCAAATGACAGTTTTGCATTTTATTTATATTATAATATATTATTCCTTTTTTTCATTTTTGTGCCTTTCACATTATTAATATTGCTTACTGCTGTATTTTGTTTAATGTTGTTGTTGCTGTTGTTGAATAATGAAAAATAAAAATCACTGTTTTCCATATTTTTTGTTGTTTGCTTAGTCATTTCTATTTCATTTGGCATAAATAACTTCATTGTAATGCCATAAAACATAAAATAATGAAAAGAATTGTTTTGAAAATACTATTTCATCAGAATGATTAAAATTTACAACAGATAGTATATTTAATTAATTATTTCTGTGTATGATAAAACTTGGAATATTGCGATGAGAATAAACTTAATTAAATTTGAAAATATGGTAAACTTCACGACTTGTTAAGTTACAAAGTTACGCAAAACAAATGGAAATATTTGCAACAATGGAAGGAAAAGCATCACAGCTAATCACAATGCAAAATTTTGAATTAATGTATTGACTTGCCTTAAATACAGGCTGTCAAATTCTGGCTTAATAAAGCCAGGTATTTTGAAAGTTAGTAATTTGGTCGCTATGTCCAGAGATGTATTAAAACTTGTAGATTTATTGCCTTCTGAATATAACCCTCGTATTAAAGTATTATAATTCTTTAACAATAGCTATGCATATGCAACATCAAATTTTAAGGGAATGGAACTAATAAATCAACCAAATCAACAGTTCTGTGACATTGGAGGTTTGGATGATCAAATTCAGGAGATGATCGAAGCGGTTGTTTATCCAATAACACGTAAAGAATACTTTGAAAGTACTTTGAGAATACTTTGCTTTGAAGTTTCGAGTGCAGATACCAAAAGGAGTTCTCATGTACTGGTACTGGAAAAATGTTGTTAGCAAGAATGCTAAATGAACGTTTTTGAAACTTTCTGGTACGACGCTGCTGCAACGCTACATAGGAGAAGGAGAAACGATGGTTTGAGAAGCTTTCAGACTAGCTAAAAAAAGCACTAGCGGTATTGTTCATTGACAAAATAAATTCTATATTTTTCCATACGTTCATTGACCAAATAAATTCTCCTTATGTATAAATGTATAAATATTTTAAAATATCCAACTGCACTGATTATTGTTTTAATTGCAGGATCAAAACGTCACAATTCTGACCGTGGAAGTGATCACGAAGTTCATCGTACCATGTTGGAATTGTTGACACAAATGGACGACTTTAAAGTAGACGAAAATATTCGAGTCATTGCTGCAACAAATCGACCAGATATTTTAGATCTAGCACTGACTAAAAGCGGCCATTTTGATCGTAAAGTTGAACTGCCATTGTCCAATGAAAAAGTTAGAGTACATATAATGCAAATCTACGCTCAGAAAATGAATGTTTCGTAAATTGCAGCGATTTTGTTTATTATATCATTCAAAATTAGCATATTTGCTTGCAGTTCAGTTTTATTTGATTTTAGCCCCAACGTCAACTTTGAAGAGCTTGCCCATTGTACCGACGATGGCGCGTCGTAACAGAAGCGGTAGCATCTGCTCATGATTTATAACTTTTCTTACATGATTACGCCTTTATTTTAAATTATTTCAGGGAATGGTTGCTCTGCGTGAAAACAAAGTTCAAATCACGCACGAACACTTTTTAGCTGCAATATTGGAGGTTCGCTCAAGCTATGAGAAAGATGAATATTTCTCTTTATGCATGAAACTTTTAACTTCTAATTATTTAATTTTATTCAGCAACGCATATCAATATATAAATGCAATTATTTTTATATTCAAATATTACAGAGATGTTTTGTTATATTTTTGTTTAAAAGATTGTTTGCATAACGGAAACAATTAGTTTTAAAATATATGTGAAAATAAACAATTAGACGGTTAATGCACAGCTCATATTTTCTGCGCTGCTGATTGTATAGATATTATAAAGGAAAGCTGCCAAATTTACATATTACAGTCGGCCGTCAGCGTTCCCCAGTTTGAAAATCGCCAAAAAGGTAAATTCTATTTTTAGAATCTAGTGTGTATGTTTGCTGTGGATCTGCAGGTTCAGTGCAAGGTTGTTTCTGCTTATGGGACTCCATGCCATAACCGTCGTGATAACGACTTAACCAAACTGGGAGGTTACATAACCGCTACTAATGCTAAGATAAAAAAGATAAAAACATTAGATTGGAGGGAAAGGAGGCACTGCAAACGAGAGGTTGGTTTACAGCAGTCTGGTCCCGCAAATCCAGACGCTTGGTTCAGACATGTCTGAAAATGTCCAGTCGTGTGCTTTCATGCTAGCGCAGTTCAACACTGCGTGAGAATAAGGCAAAATCTGAGTAAACACGTAATCCATGAAGTAAAAAGTATAATCACAATATTTTTTGAAAAAAATGCGCCGGACAGTCCAGGCAGTCATGACAATGATTAACGATAAACGAATAAATAAATCAACGAATAAAAAATAAATAAGGAATAGATATTTAACATTGAAATCAGTAGACGGTCCGTGATATCCCTCGCAACTTTCAGACAATTTGAATAACAAAGCATCAGCAGGGTGCATGAGCAGAAGCGAAAACTATTCGACATTCGCGGTTCCGCTGGAACGCACATGCCAAGAATGTTGAAGGCGACTGGATAAACAATTTTTAACTTGTGAATCTCATTCCTGCTGCTAATCTGTCCCCCTGCTTGCCGTTATTTTGCTGTCCCACGGAATAGCAGCATGAACAACAAATGTGCAAAATCTGATTCAAATGACACAATTCAAACGACCCACAGCAACAACTACCATCAAATAATAGAATTGCATCATCGGCAATAAACAGCACATTCAGCAAGCTTATTAACTGATTTCAAACGTCAATATCTTAATTCATTATCAACAGTTACTGCTGCTGATAAATAATATTCTCACGTTGCATTTGTAAGCTAATGGCATGGGAATTCAATGGTCAGTAAGTAATGCTTTGCCAACGAACGAAAGACTGTCTTGCAATTTAGGCATGACGTCATTTCCGAGTTTCTGCAATTATGTGCTATCAACAAGAAGATTGATTCACTGATTAATTTTACAATAATAATTTTAAAATATTTACTTTATAATGAGTTCAATATTTGCTGATTCTGCAACTGTTTCATTAAAATCACAACATCTCAATGATTTTTCTGCACTGAAATTAAACAACGCAATAAGTTTTACTTTCATCAATCTCATCTCCATAACCCAAATGAGTGCCATTCAACATTCCGTAGAATAAACAAAGTTTAGCCCATAGACGTTTAGCGTTCCAACAATAATCTTTTACATTATCTGGCAAAAAAAAATTTTCACAAATAATACAACATCATATAAAGCTGGCATCACGAACGCAATTTTCCTAAACAAGATAAATTAAAAATAGAAAATAATAATAAAATTTAAAAATGCAATTGAAATGATGTCTTAAAAAATTAACATTTCGTCAAATGGTTTAACAGACCATAGAGCAGACGAAGAAAAACTTGCTTACCCAGTTTGTCAACAAAGCGCTTATAGTGTTAGGCGCACCAGTGTCACTGGAAAAAGATTCCAATGATTTTCGAATAGAATTCAAATATGGAGAATCGCCTATAAAAAAAATAAAGAAATTTATAATAAATGTGAAATTTACACAGAACACCTAGTCTCCATAATGTTATAAAAGAAATATTTTGCTTACGGTACTGGCTCCATTCCAAATCATATTTTGGAGGAGACTGAGGATAGTTCGTAGGAATGCGAATATAAATAGGTGGGACACTTGGCAATGTTATATCTACTGAAAAGTAAACAAAATTTTAAACCTATTTAAAAATACATCTTAATATTAATTGATTTTAAATAACATGAAATAATTTTTAATAAAGTCAAATGACAATTTACGCAGTTCGCACAAAACAGAAATAAATTTGCAACTAGATCGCAAAGGCCTCTGAGATGGATCTATTGTTACGCGAAATTTGGATTCCAAATTTCCAATTTCACGTTGTATATTCAATGGTATGCCGATCTGGTCAGAATCTTCGACATTTGATGTCTGCGCAGCTTCGTATTCACAAATTCCTTTCAAACAATCTGGACTAAAAACAGTAACTTTAAATATCAAGAAAAAAAATTCTTTTCAACATATCAACACCAAGTTATTAATTAAAGTAATTTTTTAAACCAATTGGCGTTGTTTACAAAGCTTAAAATTTTTTTTAAAAATTTTATTTAATAAAAAGTATACCAAGTATTCTTCAGTGAACACTGATAAAGTGGAAAGTTGAAATATTCGTAAAGATTAATTTTTTGACGTTCTCGCTTAGTTATAGCACTGATAGCATCCAATAACGGTTGATTAATATTGCGATCTTTGACCTATCAACAAATCAACGCTTCACAGCAATCTGTTATGAAAAACAAATAAACAAATAATCAAACCTTGATAATTTCTGATTTTTGACAAATCATTTTCAAAGTCTCCTCGCACTTCAACAGCACGTCCATTGACGTATCACTGAACAAATAAAACAAATTATAATTTTATAAAAATTTCAAATTACAAAAAAAAACATTTCATTTCATTATGATTATAAAGCTAAAAACAAAAAAAAATTTTTTTTCATTCAAAATGCAATAGCTACCAATGCAATTTCATTTTCATTTGCCGAAAGTAATTCGTGAGAAATTTATGCAAATTAAAACTACATCAAACCAGTCTGTGTTATCTATTAGAATCTATGAAATGAAAGGCAAAGCAGAATGAAGATTCAATTTAAACAATAAAGTATAAAGCATTGTATGAGAAAAGATAAGTGAATTCAATTTTATTGTTTATTGCAGCCATTTCAAAGTACTACATACTTTCGCCCTTCAAGTATGTCGACCATTCGTTGGAATTTTTGTGTTTGACTAGAATCTTAATCAAAAAAAAGTAAATAATATAAATAAATATTCCAAAAAAAACTGTTTACGATTGTACCTGAAGTAGATTCTTTCGTTTGCTCTATTAAACGTTTCAGTGGTTCCAAATAGACGAGCAATTCGTTCACTTTTTCTTTATAAGGCGAATGCTCTGCACCAATACTTTCCGGTGGCAAACTGTTCGCAGCAGGACTGACTAACAATAAAAATAGCATTGAATAACAATTAAAAATTATATAAATCCATCGTAACAATAACCTTGTGACGTCTTTGGACAAGATGTAGCAACTGGATGGCAAACGGGCGACGTCTCGGCAGCATACGCAGGCGAAGGACCCATCATGTGAGCGCCGGCAGGAGATGAGCTCGGATACGGTGTACCCATGTTGACATTAGGCGATGCAGCCTGTCCACTCATGGGTGTCACTGGTGCCGGCTGTGATGGAGGCTGTTGAACTGGAGCCGGCGTGTGAGGCATCATGGCAGGAGTGGCCGGTGGACGAGTGTACAACATTGTCGACTGGTCAGCAAAACGAACTGCACCAGGTTGTTGCATCATCGGCGCTTGCAACATCTGCATCTGTTGTTGCTGCCTGACGCTTGCAAACTGCTGTTGCTGTTTAAAGCAAAATTAGCATAAACACAATCCATTTCGAATAGAAAAAGAAAGAAAAGATCAAACTTGAAATTCTTTTATTCTGTCGATTAGAAAATTTCTATTGTGCAAGTTGAGTAGAATTACAGTAAAAAAATATATACTTTCAACCTTGTTTTAAATAAAATATCTCTTACTGTGTATAAATGAAATGACTTTAAAAATACACTTATTTCGTTGATTTTATAAATTTTTAACTTGTTTAATTACTTTAAAATTCATTTTCTCAAATGTAAAAATTACAATATCCAGTAGTACAGTTGGAATTTTGTTGAATAACGTTTGCATAATATGAAAATTTTCTACAATGTTAATTTGTTTCAGTTGATTAAGAATTTCATTTATGAACACTTCACTGCTTACGTGGAAATAAGTGCATCTTTTTTATTCAGATTAAAAAAATATAAAATTTATAATTGTTAAATTAATCAGAAAATGAAATAATGCATTTACATATCAATCACAGAAGTACAATCAACAAAAAGATGTACAAAAAATTATAAATTATTAATATTACTTACATGCTGTTGCTGTTGCTGTTGTTGTTGTTGTTGTTGATGTTGAATAACTGCCTGTGGATGCATTTGATTCTGAGCTACGTGATGTATTTGGTGTTGTATTTGTTGCTGTACTTGTAACTGTTGTTGTTGTTGATGTTGTATTTGTTGCTGTATTTGTTGTTGTTGTTGTTGTTGTTGTTGTTGTTGTTGCTGTATTTGCTGTTGTTGATGTAACTGTTGTTGTTGTTGTTGCTGTTGCCAACGTCTGGATTCGAAAAATTTTTTCAACTGTTCCGCTTGTTCTTCAGGTGGCAATTGTAAAATTTGTTGTCGAATCGCAGGAGGTAATTGTTGTAGGACTGTTTGAAAAGAACAAAAAATTAATAATCATAATTTCATTTTATAATAAAATAAACAACAATAAAAGATTCTATTCAACAATTGCCATTCTCATAGTGGAAAGAAATAAGAACAGAAAAAAAATTATAATAGCCGTCTGGCTGGCTTTTCAGCCAACGACGCGTCCGTCAATCGACTGAGAAAAGAGCATATCACTCTTGTCAGTCGACCAACCAAGCCGGCAGACAAATTGCCAATGATTCATTCATTCAAGCCATATTACAAGCCAATTGGATAAACAACATTCAAATTGCACCAGCTAGTTATGATAAATGAAGAAAAAATATATTTTTTTCTTTTTTGAACAAATTAAATTTATCAAAGGATCAATTTATTTGAGTATTAATTAATTTTTTAATTTTAACAAATCTTCTCCTTTTAACAAACATCATTTTCACTTCAAATGCTCGCATCAATAACATGATCGCGTCCTTTATCCATGCAAATTATGTTTCATCAAAATGATCAAACGATAAGATTCGGTGTTAATTTTTGCATTTTCATTGTTCGCGAAATATCAACTTTCCAGACGGTTCACTTTCTTACAATTAGCCTGTAAGCACTGAACAAACAAACTCACAAAGAAAATAAAATAAAAAAAATATATATATAACAACAACAACAATTATTATTATTATTATTATTATTATTATTATTATTATTACTGTTTTTCATTTTTCAATTCCCTCTCAATTATTCAAATAATTTTCGCAACATGCTTGAAGATAAGCATTTTTTTAAATCAAACGACCGTAGTCAATTTGGGGATGCAGTTTTAAAATTGGTCTATTTCACTTTATTATGTTACTTACATTGTTGGATGTCGTTCGGCTGACGTAGCTGTCCAGCAGAAGGAGCAGATGCAGCCTGTCGTGGTGGATTTCCGGAAGTGAGAAGCATGACCACATTCTGCGGTTGCTGCTGTGCAGCGGCAGCTATGCCAGCCGACTGCGTTATTCCCATCTGGCCAATCTGCGCTGCTTGCTGCTGGTGCATGTGGTGCATCGTCTTAAGGAGTGAAAAGGTTTGTTTTGGTTTAATTTTTAATTTTTCCAAAAAAAATTGCTAATAAAATACCGACCACGCTGGCTTGATGCATCGGTCGAAGCAGGCGGGGCTGCATTTCAGCGTTGGGCGGGGCACGCATCCCTGAATATATCTGCCCTGCTACTTGTTGCTGTTGCTGCTGCTGTTGTTGCTGTGGCTGTTGCTGTTGTTGCATGGGCTGTTGCATGGGTCGCATGTCGGCCCGTCTGAACTGAGTCCCGGGCTGCATGTTCCCGTATGGCACTTGATTCACTGGAGCTTGGTGTCGCTGTGGCTGACTCATCGCCGCCGCACCGCTGCTAGCTAAAATACAATTCTGTCTCAATTTCGATGTTCATTTATTTAATCGGGACGCCCCGATCGCACAATCCACTACCGAAACCACTAATACCTAATAAACAATATGGTAAACGAAATATACAATGCATTATTTTATACAACACAAATTTATCCATTATATTATTATATTTCAGAACGATGCCGTTGGGATTATGTCATCACATTACGCTTAAAGAAAGCCCCAGTAATTTGAAATCATTTCAACAGACCGTGATAGATGATTTTCGATACGAATTGCATGTATTCTTCCTGAAACAAAAATATATTTCATGATGGAAATTTGTTTTTTTTACTCATACCTGATTATTAGCTTTCAGAAAAATAGCATTTTCAACTTGTCGAGCATCGCCAGGAATATTCAACGGAACGGTGCAACTGCGGATCACATTGTCTCTGTGGAAAGAAACAAAATTCTGTCATCCTCAAACTGAATTTATATATATATATATATATATATATATACAGAAGAAAAGAAAATCAAAACAGCATTTTAGCTGAAGTGGTAAATAAATTTTTTACTTAAATTTTCACCTTTCTATCATCCATTAAACATGTGGGTTTTTATTATCTTAAATACGGTGAACTATCAAAAACAAAATGCCATTTATTCATTTTTGTTGTCCTTTCATTCAAAACAAAATGTTTTCGTATAAATTTTCCTCGAATGACTCATCATACTTTCAGCTGTAAATGAACTACTTGAACATTTTTTATTCATACTGTAAAAACAAAATTTGAAGGTCAGATTTTGAGCATTTTTTACAAAATTACAGTCCACTCGTACGACAGCAGATATGGGAATTTCACTTACATACCACATTTAATAAAAAACTAATAAAACGAGTAATACTGCTGTCTGATAACATTATTCAGTCTATCATCATAATTTAACAGCAAATTATTAATTAAACATATCTTTATTTCTTAAAATCTCTGTTAAATCGCAAATTCTGTTCTTCTAAATATGATATACAAGATAATATTTTAATTTTCTTTTTCCTATTTCCAGTTCATATCAAAAAATTTCAAAAAATAAATCAAGCATGCCACTCAAATTTATGAAAAGCATTCATACATTGATAAATTTATAACTATTTTTAAAGGAATCTGCAGAAAATTTATACTCAACCAACAACAAATAGTAGTGATTTGATATTTTCTATCTATCTATCTATAATAGAATATAGCCAACATCGTGTGTTATAGTGTTTTGAATTTTCTTTGCAAAATAGTTGATTATAATTTTAGTAATTGCAATGCCATTTCCGCAATAAAATGCGAGGAACTTCATAAATATTACATTTTAAAATAACAGCAGATAAGTTATTCCAATACGAATGATAGTATGATTTTTAAGAATTTAATAAACATTAATGTAAACATATTCATACTGCGTAAATAAGTAATATTGTGCTGTGTTGTACATTTAATTTACTTTTATTTAAATATGTTTCTAAATATGAAATATAACATCTTGAAAGGATAAAGCATAAACAATAAAATGCAATGCAATGTTCACCATCAAAATCGGAAGATTAAAGAATAAAACAAAATTTTAAAAGGGAATAAATGTGGAGATAGGCTGAAATAACAAAAAGCATGATCAATAAAAAGAATAAGCAATAACATTTTTGAGAAAAACAATAATTATTAATTCATCCAAAAAGCTTTTGCACTGCATTTAAATCTTGTAGTACAAGAGAATAAGTAACTGCTTATTTCAAAAAGTAATAATAAACATCAGAATCGCTTACAAATGTTGAATAACTTTCTCTCTCTGCCTCTGACTGCGCCAGTCGTCTTCCATAATTAATGACGGAAAACAGAGGAAGAAGAGTTCCAAATTTATGAAAAAATAACAGAAGAGACTAATAATAACAACAAAAAAATCCAAATATCAGTTAGAAAATAAAATCAACAACAGCTTTTATTAGCTCATCTTCTCAAAATATGCCTTACAAAAATGTCCAAACAATTGGACTACTGTAGATCATAAAATGAAGAAAAACTTAAAAAATACAGCAGTGTTACATTAGTATAGAAAAATTATATTTTCAAAAATATATAGCGTATAATGACAACATGTTTTTGCTTATTTATTTATTACATATAGGTTAAAAAAACACTGTATTTTTTTAAAATTTTAAGTTGTACTTGTAAATTTATTTAGATATATTTCGATAATACTTTTAAACTATTTTGCTTCTTACAGGTGTTAATGGTTTCTTTTTAGCAATGTTTCTGAAATAAAATTTATATATATCATTTTTTATGTTATATTTATTATATTATATTATGTTAAAATTTTTAGTAAGTTTTTGAGCATTCTATTATTGATATATTTTTCATTAAATATAGAAATTACTGTTGTTTTGTTTCATTTTTTCAGACTTTTCACGGCATTGGCATGATGGCTTGGTAATTTCAGATGTTCCATATTGTAAAAGCAGTGTATATTGGTTGAAAAAGTTTGTAAACAACTATCATATTATTTCACTTGTTTTTTTTTGCACTGTGTTTTTAGTGTATTACAGTACTGTAAAACTTGATTATGATCACTCACAGTAGTAAATGTTAGCGTACTTTTCATTATCAGTTGTTTATGGCAGCATTGTTTTCTGTTTATAACTTTAATTCACATTAAAGAAATTTTTACATCTTATAAATTTTAATTTGAAAAAAGGTGTTTTTTAATGATTAATTATTAATTATGTACTTTGTATTTGTAGAAAGCCGGTGTGGCGAGAAAATTGATATCCCGTTTTTGAAAGGTTTGCTAATAGCTTCCGATTCATGAAATTTAAGCTTTCATGTCGGTAATGCACATTTTCGGTTAATATTCATTTTTTAATTCTTATCTGCTTTTATTTAGAAATTTTAAAAATTGAGTAATGCAATAATTATGCCGTTTTCCATTAGTAGAATTAAAATTTATTTTAGAACATTCTTAATTTCATATATATAACATATGTAATGGATAATTTACTTCAAAACTGATCAGTTATTAATATTCGACGGAATAATTTCTTGTCGATCAAATTTAAAATGAAATTTGATTGTGAAAATTAAAAGGCTTTGATTTTGAATAATAATAAAGGTGAACATTTTACTTGAAATTGATTACTTGTAATCGAAAATTGAAATCGGCGATTCTCTCAACCGATTACATTGTAGATGCTGTGTTATTTATAGTTGCCCCGCTATATTGCACAAATTATCATTATTGCATCTCAAGTTTTCGGTAGAGCATTGTCTAGAGCAGTTCGTGAAGAATTATCAGGTAATTTGAATTATTTATTTATTTGTGAAATTTTCAGTTCAGATTAAAACGATACCAATCAGAATATAATATTTCTAATTTCTGATGTCATTTTATACATGATTTTATGCATTTTATCATTTTTAAGCAACCAAGTATGCTACGAAACCTGGTTCTTCCTCTGCAAAGGCTACTAATGAGGCTATCAGCAATCTCAAACATGGAATGACATTAGAAGTTGGTGAATCATTTGAAATTGTGCATACACATGATTTACAAATTTAGGAAGCTAGGCAAATTTTGAATGTTTCGGAAAAGTTAGATGAGGCAGAAATAGAGAAGAGGTACAATCATTTGTTCTCCATGAATGATAAAGCAAAAGGTGGTTCGTTCTATCTTCAATCAAAGGTACTTTGTAGTTCGTATTTCAAACAATATTTGACGTTGTTTGCATTCGAGTTGACTTTATTCATTAAAATAAGTTAGTTTAGGTTGTTAGGGCGAAGGAACGTCTGGAAGCTGAAATAAAGAATCGGCGATTGAAAGATGCTACAAAGCAAGCAAATTCGGATTGATCTGAATTAAATTAACGAATGCATATAAATTATGCATTTTCTGTTCGTTAAGCATTCTTGTTGTTAACACGCTCTCTTGTAATGACAACAAATAAACAACTCAGATGTATTTTAATTTTATGTGGAAGTTGGACAATTCCTGCTGGGCAACTTGTCGTCATTTTGTGCATTGGCAGATTATGGAACAGGATATATAAAATAAGGTTTCACATCTATAACAAACAGTTGCTAAATGATGTTAAAGGTTAAAGTTTGAAGGTTTTTGTATTATATTCAAAAATTAATTAATTAAAATATTTTTGTATGTAGTAAAAATGGAAACTACTTTAAATGAATGCTTTCAGTAGACATATGTAGCGAGGTGCAAATCTGTTATTTTTAACGTAACAGTTGAATTGTTAATGGAAAAATTGTAATATGTCAAACTAAATCTAAATCTGTATTACTTGAAACAAATAATCAATATAAGAATAGTTGTTATGCAGAATTCAATTTTAATTCGCCACTTCAATTTGATAGTTAAACTACAGTATGACATCAATAACATACTAATTTAGTAACAAATTTATTGTAAATATTTTTTAAATTAATCTGAAATTAATGTTTTTCTGCCAATTGTCATTTTAAAATAAAAAGTTCGGTTGAGTCATACTGTAAGTAAATAAGGTTCAGCATGCTTACTGTGGCGGCATTGAAGTCGGCTGAATTTTGCGTTTTGCAACTCAATGGAAGCAGAGTACAGTCACACAGTTTCTCCTGATATTATTCGTCAGGTTTGGGCAGTAATTAATCATCTTCAAGGAAATTCAATTGAACCAACGTTAAATGCAATTTCGACAAAAGCAGAAGAAAGCTTTCGATGGACTTTCCCTGAAACTGAAAGCAATCTAGTGAACTGCGTGAATTCTAAGTTTCTTGAATTAGATGACAATTCAGTTTTTAGAATTCCTGCTCATAATTCAGAGGTCTGTATGTTAAAATTATGATACGCTTTAATTTTTGCAAATACTTTTAAGTTTTACCGTTGCATGTATATTATTATTGTTACCATGGATGTCTTTGCCACAAAAAATAATGAATTTCATATTTTACAATATAGCCAAAATGTTTTGTGTATGACAAAAATCTCAGAATAAGAAGATTTAATCTGAGCTATGTATGAAATTTTATTTTTTTTACTCTGCTTATAAATTTTTCTTACAATCTGAGGATATGCGCCACATGTGAAAAGGCGAGTTTATGTTTCGTTGTTAAATTTGAAAAGAATGTAAATGGCCCAGCTTTGGAAAGAAAATATAAAAGTGTTTTAATTAATTAATTTTATGTTTAACGGTTATATTCATTCATGTTTTTCAGAAGAATAAGGTTCTTATTTGAAATTATATTTTTCTCTGATACTTATATTTTACTGAACATTAGTTTTTCAGGAATTTAGAGAACATGACTGCTTTTGCTATGTCTGCCACGAAGGCGGATTTGTCCTGCCATGTCAGGGATGTTTTCGTGTATTTCATAATAATTGCGCATCTGGAGGAAGTGACACCAGTACTGAAGAATTTGTTTGTCCAGTGTGTCAGGTTAGTTTCCAATAATAATTGATTTTTCGTTTAATTGGCCTTTTTTAGATGATGTTGAGGGAAGCGAAGGTCGATCCCACGTCTCTTCGAGAATATCTGGAACCAATGCTAGATCTTGCAAACACTACAGTAATATATTATAAATTTATTTATTGACAAATAAAATGTAAAGTTTTTGAAATATAAGTAATTGTTTTCTATTTTAATCTTATAAACAGTTTCTATTATACTGTTTGATTAGTGATCTTCAAGTTCGAACGGACCTATTTGTTTAGATGTTATATCGTATAATTGTTGAGATTTTTTTAATTTGAAATATTGTTATACATTTTATTATTTTAATTATTTTTTTAGAGCGGAAACGTGCTTTTGAATTTACCTTCAAGAGATGAAAGTGTGGGCACCAATGAATTTTACTTGTTGATTGCTAGAAACGTTGATTTATCAACCATAAGGCAGAAGCTAGAAACTGGCCAATATCACAATGCAAAGGACTTTTTGCTTGATTTCCAATTGATGCTTCACAATGTCATCGTTGTTTATGGAAGTATGTTTATGAAAATTGTTATGCCATTCGAAATATTCTATAATTTCACAATTTGGATTTTTACTATTTTATTACTTAGAAAAGATCACACGATAAAGCACATACTATAGGTATGTCGGGAGGAATAAATAGAACAATTAAAATTATATTAATATATTGCATAACTATATTAATTGTATAGTTCAAAAAATGAAATCAGATTCAAATTTGTTTTCTATTCGGAGAGATTGGTTGCTTTGAAAAGTTTTATTAATTGGTATGGTAATATGATAAATGTCTAATGTGAAAATTCAAATTGTGAAAATTGCACTTTGCACTGAAAATCCAAATGCACTTTGAAATTAAACATTAATTAACAATTTTAATTAAGTTAACAATTAAGTTATGAAACAATTTTTAATTGTGTACTTCAAAGAGTCTAGGGATATATATATATATATATATATATATATTTATTTATTTATATTTATAATATTTGTTTTAGTTAGCAGCAACATTGCACAGATTGCTTCAGATGTTTATCAAACAGTCTATGCACAGGTATCTCTTTTTATTTTTTACATTTATTTTTTATGAAAAATAGAAAAAAGTATCTTTTAGATAGACTCGGAAAGTGTAGAAACAGAAATGGAAGGAGCAGAAGAAGGAGCAAACGAGGTATAAATTATTGATTAAAAAATTTTTTATTGCAATTGTTAGCAGAAATGTTTGGTGCAGTGTGTATATTCATTTTGCGTTTTTTTAATTACAACTGAAATTGATTTAAGGATCCTGTCGAAATGTCCGATGCTCATTTAGGATATGCCGATGAATTGCATGCGTTGCCTTCAGACGTAGCCCATGCACAACTTTACGACGAATCAGTTAGTCGATAATTCTCTGTTTTTTTTTATTCCGTTTCTGTATTGTTTATACTTTACATTTGAGGTTATCCGAGATTTACCACCTCATAATTGTCCGCATGCTCCGAAATTTAAGCGTTTAATCAAAGAACTGCACGATACATGGCAGTTGGCTTATCATGAAGAGCGTGATCGTTTGCGCAGTGCAATTAGAGAGAAGGTTTGATTGAATCCGAGGAATTTTAGAATATACTGTATTTTTTGTTTAAACGTTGACTTGCAGCTTACACAAAAATTTATGCGAGAACAGGCACGTGAGGATCGTGAAATGCAAGAAAGTTTTAGCAAGCAGTTGGAAGAGTCACGTCAAGATCTGCAAAGTCGTTACAATCAACAACTGAAAGCGGAATTGAAGAAACTTTCTGATCGTCATCAAAGGCAATTGAATGAATTGAAAAAGAAGCAATGGGTTTGTTATCAAGCAATTTGTGTTGCAGTTCTTAATATTTTGCTTTTTTTTATATAGTGTTGGAGTTGTGAAAATGAAGCTATTTATCATTGCTGTTGGAATACGTCGTATTGTTCTGTTGAATGCCAGCAACAGCATTGGCCAACTCATCGTACAACTTGTCGTCGTAAAACTGAATGAATGATACTTTTGCATTCAAACATCCAACTGCAGAGGAGCACTTATAAATTTGCACGATTATACAATAATATATTTATTAGCAACATATTTATAATTTCATCACTTCACGATCACATGCATGTTTGCTTGTTACCATCGATATTATTGTTATTGTAATTCTTTTATATTTACAGAGTATATATATATATATATATAATACGTAGCGCATGCATTGAAATTTGAAATGCTTTTAGATGGAAAGTTTCGTTTAATTAGTTTTAAGAATTGCATCAGTATTGTCAGTCAGTAAGAATATTTATTTGAATAAATAAAGAAATATTTTAAAATATTTATGTATGAGATAAATTTTTAAGGTGATTTAGTAGATGTTTAAATTTTAGACGATTTCTGGTGATGTACAATTCGATTGTAGAATTATTATCTATTTTTTTTCAACCTTCAAATCAAGCTTTCAATTGTTCTCACTCACAGTTCCAAATTCTATATGTGAAAAATGATTTGTGAAATATGAGAGATGACGAAAAGTTTATTCAAATCTCTTCTGCGAAAATATAATAAATATTGAAACGCACCAAAGCGAAATGTTATTTTCAGAAAAAAAAACTTGTGCAAGAAGAGGAAAACAAGATATAAACGACGTGAGAAGAGAAGAATCATGAGAAGCGCTTATAACATTGATGGCAGTGCATGCAAGTGAAGCAAACAAAAAAAAATTCACAACATAGATGGATGGTGGTGATGGTGGTGGTAGTTGGCTGGGCACTGTGTTCTGTTCTCTGCTGGTCGAGTGTTTCGCTTTGGAAATGCTGCAGTGGTCAGAAGTTGAGAAATTCTAACTGCCACTGTGCGCATCAGCAGCAGTCGTGGTCGTTGTGGTGGTGGACGTGGATGCGGACGGCAGATGCTGGTAGTCCCAGAAAAAATGACCCGGCTTCAAATGACCATTGGCTTGTTCCTTGTACCAAACTTTCATCATGCCTTTTTCGATACTCTGCCAGAGTTTGGCCTTTTCCGCTGAGGACCAATCCTCGGCATTACCGCCCCGATGCTGCTGCTTACTTTCCGCTTGCATTTTCACGATGTTGGCTTTCTCTTTGCGAGACGCGTTCATTTGACGCTGGGCACCGTAACCGTAAAGCCGTATCAAAGCGCCCCAAGATTTGATGTGCGGATGCAGACGTTCCAGCATCGCCTGCGAAGCTTTCTGCTTGCCTTCCTTTTTATTCATGCAAAGTACACGCACCTCTTGCGTGCCGACGCTCAACGTGAACGCGTGCAACTGGTGCTTGACCCGTTCAATATTCATATTGATCTTCGACGCACTCAAACTTGCATTCCTCTTTATGCATTCCTTCAAATAAACAAACAGATACATTTCTATAATTAATTAATTAAGTATTATTCACCTGCAGAATGATGAATGGCATTGGCTGTCCAGCTTTGCTGCACAATTCAGGAACCCTGGAATCGTTGATGGCGATCAAGTCGAACAGCTTCGTCGCTTCGTCTTGTTCACCATTCGAATCCGGCTGACCGTCCAAATTGAAATCCACGCCCGGTATGAGCACCTTGAGCGCTTGGCGTGCCGCTTCCAGCTTGGCGTTCTTCTTGCTGTTGCCATTGCCCACGCCAATGGTCACCCAGTCGGTCATTTCCGAAGTCGTCTCGGCGGCGCCATCGCTGGCCGCCTGGCCACCACCAGCACCAGCACCCAGACCATTGCTCGGGCCAGTCTGCTTGACGTTGGTGTTCGGTGTGATCAATTTCACAACTGCGGCAAACGGATTGGTTGCATTTCTGGTCTCGCTGAATTCATATTTCACCAAACCTTTACCAAACAAACAAACAAACAAATATTTGATACGGGATTGTAAAAACAAACAAATAAAATGAAAAAAATCAACTTCTCTCACCTCGTAAAACTTTTTGCACGTATTCGTGAAGCACAGCGATGCTTGTTTTTCCTTGAGGATTGAGCACAAATTGTTTCTTGAGCGATCGATTATTGTTATAATTCGGCACAGTGATCAATTTCACATTTGGCGGCAATTTTGGTCGGCTGCTCTCCTGCTGCTGCCCACATTCGCTGGATATCGACCATGCTACTTCACTGCTATTTTCCTTCACCTGTTGTTGTTGTTGTTGTTGTTGTTGTTGTTGCTGGTGTTGTTGCTGGTGTTCAACAACAACATCACTGAAATCATCTTCGTAACCAGTAATCACAGCCGACATGAGCAATTCATTCTTTTCACGTTTCAACTTTTTATGATAAGCTCGATGATCAGCCCAACTTTTGAATCGCTTCACTGTTTGAAAATAATATTTAAAAAATAAATAAACAAACAAATACATACAAACATATCTACCTTCGATCGTTTCAAAGTCAAAAATTGTTTTAGCATACTCGTGCAACTCTTCAGCACTGACGTTGCGCTTGTTGTAGTCGTCGATGGTCTGCACGTATGTTTCGGGTATGTTCAACTTTTTCACCAGATCCGCATCCACTGTCTGCTGCGCGGCTTGTCTCTTCTGGGCCGCCTCTTTTTTCATCCTAACCTGAAGCATGCAGGGTATCGACGACAACGGCACGTCGTGGTTGCGGGCACTGCCCGGACCCAAGAAGTAAGGCCGACTCATGCTGCAGACCCGGCTCTCGCGGTGCAAATACACCGGCAGTCCAGATTTGTGGGTAATTTCGATCCAACCGTCGGGAAGCACTTCGAAATATTCGGCACCATTCCAACGCAGCACGTGCTTCTTTTTCACCAGAGCTTTCGGCTCTTCAAGCTTGGCCCTCTTCGGCGTCGGGCCAGTCGTCTCCACCACTAGCTGGCCTTGGTTTTTACAATCCTCCAAACCTTGTTCAAGCATCTGGTACAGTTCGCTGTCCGAGTAGACGTCGACCGCCTCCGCATCCCCGTTCACGCATCCTGGCAACGGTTCCGCGGTCGAGGTACCGTGCCAATGACACTGCCCCACTGTCGACGACGACTCATTTCCTGCAATCCGCTGAACCTCTCCGCTGACATCCGGAAATTCGGGCATCGATGCGACGTCTGTCGTCTTCTGCGAAGAGCCGTTCAACAGCGCCATGATGGAACGTCGACGTTCCAGCAGTTCTTCCAGTGAATTCTCCTCCAACGGCTTTTCATCGGCGGAATCATGCTTGGAACCAGTGGCCGCTATTTCAAATGACCGTGAAGGTGATGAGCAACGTGAAGACGATGCAGATGACGCAGATGACGACGACGACGACGACGATGCTGACGCTGATGATGACAATGATAATGATAGCATACCAACAACAGTGAATACTAGAGCTTTTCCATTAAATTATCTGTGCACAAAATAAACAGAACTTCATAATTAATAAATAACAAAACATGTCAAAAGCCCAATATAAGTATTCGCGTGACTATTTTTCCTCTGTTGAAAATTTACTTTCATATTTTAGTAAGCAGAAAAACTACAAAACAATTCACATGAAACAAACCAAATAAACATTCGAGAAACATTCCTCACATCAAATGACAGATATAAGTTTAATTTCAATGAAATGCTTTTCAAATCAAGAATTGGATTTTACAACCAATAAATCATACAAATTTCTCTTCATTCAATAAACCATAAAGAAATAAAGCGCGAACAATTTAAATTCTTTCAATAAACGCCATCTCCATTCTTCTTTAAATATAAAACTTTTAGTAAAAAAATGCTTTTCAAAACAACTTATCACAACGACACACATCATCTCTAGTGCATGCAATAGTTTTATGTCATTTTTATCTGTTGATGAATCGTAAAATTCCATTCTCACTTGCTTTTCAACATCATTGAAAAAATTATTTAAAGTCAACAGCATGCAATAAGAAATGTCTGCCTATATTCCATCTAAAATTCACCCTCCACTGAATTTCTTTTTTACTAGTAATGAAGGATAAATAAATGCCTGCTCATTTCTATAAATGCCTTCTAAACCATTATAAGTTATATTGCAACAGCCATCTTGAATGTTCACTCACCTAGTGGACGTTCAAAATTCTTTAAACATCCTCACACACATAATACTTTCAAAAATACGCCACTGTGAACAGTTTTCGTAAAAGTAATATTTAAAATAATAGTAATATTTTAAGCTTATTTGAATATTACATTACTAATATATGAAACTGTTCCTTTTAATGCTCTCTGAAAAAATTATATTCTTTCAAAAGAATAATTACAAAGCAAAGTTCTTTAAGACAAGCGGTTGATAGTACCTTTAGGTAAACTGATGCTATTATACAAAAATCAGACGACATCGTATTCATCTATCTGTTATACTTCTATTATTTAAACATAATATAAATATCCATACTTAATCTAAAACATTCATTTACTATAAAATACATAAAAATATTTTTTAGAAAATCAAATTAATCACAGAACTTGAGATTTATTAATATTAAAACTGATTACGCATATACTTCATGCAGCTATGAGAAAATTTCGTTCAATACAGATACCACTTAAGGTAATGTAATGACAGTTTAAAAATTCCAAATTTACAAGGAAACATGGATAACCTACAAATCATAAATTCAATTTATGCAAACCTTGTATCTTAAACTTCTTTAAAATATTTCAAAAACTCAAACCACTTCATTCCTTTATTTCATTGTATACACTGCTCTGTTGTAAATAAGAATCAAACACGTTACGTTAACTTTCAACTATCAAACTGTAGTCAATGTATGATAATATCCAACATGCTTACAGCGTGGTGATGCAGATTGTTGCGTAGCAAAAATGAATTACTTTACTAAAAGCACGAGCTCAACCAAGCATCAGTTATTCAATTAAATAAAATTTGAACTTAACAACATAATTATCAGCAAAATTATAAAAGGTTAAATAATAAGTTGACGTATACTGTAGAAAAGAGTGTGATTTTCAAGAGTTATGTACATATTGATTGCTCAATGTTTTGTATATTTCAGAATGTAAATATATGTGAATAAATTTGAACTTTAAATATTTCATATTTCTTTAAATATTATGATAATATATTATTTTATTTCATTTTAAATTATAAAAATATCATTTTAACTAGTATGCTTGTTAATAAACAACAAACTGCTAATAAAAACGCTTCAGTGATAAAGCATTTTTGATTAACATTCTAAATTTGAATTAAAATTCATTTATAAATAAATATGAATATACATTCTTTATTATAGCTTAAGCTGTGTTATATTAATTTATTTCACTTAAAAACTTTTACAAGACAAATCTGTAATGACTAATAGTAAAACTGACAAAACATATCTTAACATTTTATACTGTAGAGCTGTTGAATAATAATTATAACCAATTATTTATCGTAATGCTGTAACATCTGCTTTAACATTGTAGCAGTTCATTCCCTTACTGTTTAAGCCCCAACTTGTTTACAAGTTACCAGAGTTATGGAAGTAGGTCAGCAACCAATGACACCTAATTCAGGACCACATGGGCGATTCCAAGAATTCCACATCCAAGAAATAATTTAAGAATAAAACGCTTCACACAGCCTAAATTAAGATCAACCGATTCGCTAATCGCCACTAAATCTTCAGCTCAGTTAATCATTGAGTAATAACAATGAAAGAGGCAATCTAAGATACCAATTGTCCTAAACCAAAAGTTCTAAACGCCAATGGCTAGCTGACCCATTATCAGGAGAGGTCAATGAGACAACAGAGCTGAGCACCGTTCTATGAAGAATGCTCCTCGTGGATACTGTTCGGGTATATTCTGTCTGCTGTGAATAGTAGAGGGCATGAGTTATTACAGCCTGAGAGAGCTTTATACTCAATGAGCTCAATCACTATGAATGAAGTGGACAGACTGAGAAAGCAGGTTACAGAAGGAAAATAAGAGACAACCCGTAAAAGGCAGGCAACCTGAAAGCAAAAAATGCAATCTAATTAACTAATTAGCAAAAGTTTCGCATTTCTAACAGCTTTTTTTTTACTAAAGTTAAATTTTTGTTGCATTAAAACAGTTCCTTTAACATCTATTTTTAAATTTTAAATAATTTTGCAGATAAATATTTATAAAGCAATCGAGTAAATTTATTGATATAAACATTGAAACAACAAAGCTTCATTTGCAAACATTTTTCAACAATCATTCAACATTTAAAAATGTGTGCAATAAAATATGATATCATAATGCTAACAGTGCACAAATAAATATATGTATATGTATATATTGGAGCAAAAATAACAATACATTTGTTGAATGTATTATAATAATCTTTTGATGATTTTAGTGTCCGAATTCTATTCATCAGCAATTAGACTAGGAAATCGTTTAACGGCAGGTTGAAACTTTCAGTTTTAGCACTTTCATTTTGTAAGATTGCATGCATAAACTAGAAAAAAAAATTATTTGCAAAATGATGAACTTAATTTTGCTATAAATACTAACTGGAGCATAAAACCAAAATAAGAAAAAGAAAATCAAAAAGATGATTGCAAAGTAGATAACGCGAATAACGGTATCTCCGTGGCCTTCTGGATTGTATATATCCTTATCAACAGTAACTTGAGGAACCTGATGAATTGCTTCACGAGATTCTTCAAATATCTAAAAGCAAGCATAAAAATAACAGAAAAACATTACATTACAACTTACGTTTGTGCTTTTCTGTACGTTTGCCATGTTTACAGTGCAAATAATGTATTTCGCTTTGGCTAGTGCTTAAATGGATGACCTTGTTCGCAGTTTGGAATTTGCATATAACAGTCATTTACAGTACAAAAGAAATGGTAATATAGTAAGCAGCAAAGCAAGTAGGTTGTTTCTTTTTTTAATAAATTTTTTAACTAGTGCTTTTTAGCATCTATAAAATTTAGTTATATTTAAAATTCAATTCAAATATGTCCAGTATTGTTGTTGTTAAACTTTATTATATAAATGCTGCACTGGTAAGAAAAATAGCACAAAGCAGTAAAATAGAAAAAGAAAATAAGCAGTGTCTAAACGGCTGTAGCACCAGTGCCTTTTGAATCAACACTGCCGGCAGCACTAGAATTTCGAGGTTCCATTGTTTCATTGAAATCCACACCAGGCGAATGCTGCTTAGAACCAAGACTCGCAGCACCAACTACTGGCTGTAATTGAATAACTTGCTGTCGGGAAGAGGGTCTCGAAGCTTGATTCGCAGGATCATTGTTATAGCTGATGAATATTTCTGAATTTATTTGAAATTTTTGTGGCTGACCGCCTGTTTGACCAGGTATAGGTTTGGCGATATGTGCATTCGTGGCACCAATGGAAGAATTGTGTGGTAAGCCAGTTGGCAAAACTTGCATTCCACCAACCGGACTGTACGATGGATTCACCGCTTGTAAAAGATTTGCTTGATTGAAAGCCGGATTCAACGAATAGCTGGGAAACAATTGCGACAATCCATAATTTGGATCTATACGAACGGCGCCCATTTCATAAGGCGAGTAAGTCGGCAGTGGCATTCCAATAAGTCCAGCTTGCAGTGCTGCCGGTGAACTGTTTGTACTGGACTGTCTGTTATTAGCATTGCTAATGTTGTTGTTGTTGTTGTTGTTGCTGTGACTTCGTTCTTTGTCATCACGCTTTACGTCGCGTGGTCTCCTATGACGTCGATGACGATGATGATGCCCACGTTCACTTTCATCGTGACTGTGATGACGTCGGCGATGCCGGCTCCTTCTTGAACCATCACTGCAACTGTAACCGGTATCGGTTTCGCTGATTCGACTACGACTTCCAGCAACAGAACGAGCAATATCCGTTTCTTCATCAGAATAGTAATCTTCTCGACGATCTCCACGATGATGACTGTGACTGCGATGTCTGTGACGAGATGTTATTGATTCTTTAGATTTGCTGTGCCTAAAAAAAATATGAAATTCTTTTTTCATCATCTAAGAAATTACTGTTATTCAATAAATATTCAAGAAGTGTAAAAATGGATGCTAATTTGCAGATAGCATGTGCTCAGCTTAAAAAGCAGTTTGATAAAATAAAAATGCAAATCAGATCAGAATTTAGGATCAATGTAAATGTATTTATCCAAGTTTGTAAGTTGTTAACTAAATACACAGTTTATTTGTTGTTTTCAAGTACTACTACTAATAATAATCAATTAAAATTACGCAACCAACTGAATTATTTATGTTCATTTATGCTACTACTCGGTTTTGAATATTTTAATAAGGAAAACATACGGAACACTTCGACGATCCCTGTCTTCGAGATGGGCTGTCAGTGCATCCACTGATCTACTCCTGAGTATTTCATCTTCTGTATGCCTTTTGGCAATTGGCACAGGCTGGGCGATGATATCATTTTCTGAACGATCCTCCTTGGCAGGTAATTCCGCTGCTTCTTCTGTGGCAACATTCAACGTTGTAAATGATCTTGCATCATATCTGTCGTTCGCTTTAATTCCTGGTTCTGTTGTGTAACGTTCTAGCACATGACCAGGATCATTAAGAGCAGAAGTAATTTGAGCATGGTAGGGCATCGGCTTTTGTCCAAACTGCGTCCCAATAAATTGTGAAGGTCCTTTAGCAGAAACATTACTTTTAACGGCTGGTTTAGGTTCTTCTTCAAATGTCTTATTCCAGTAAGCCTCTGCTGAAAGCGAAAGTGCAGATAGCGCCAAGAAGGAAAATTGATAGCAAACGTAACAAATAAAAATTCTATTCTGTGCATAATTTATGCAGTAATTTTTATAAATAGCAGGTCGTTCTATTAACCTGCATTCATTCATTTCCATTTATACCTTTATTGTACTTTTTAATCAATTATTAATCATAATAACTAAATCATTAATCTGTTTAAGATACACCAGCAAGCAATGATAAACAAAATAGGAAAAGCAAGCAGCAGCAATTGTAAGCAATAAACTTACGTCCAAGTTTAGTTTCAGTGAAATTTCCCTTCTGATTTTGATCATCCCAAACTACGACAGGTACCTTTTGCTCTTCAGAATATTCGTCATAGTTTCGAAGAATTCTTCGATACTGAACAATTACACAAAGAAGTGCATAAAGCTAAAATTACTGTTATGTTTTAAATTGAAAACAAAAATTCATTCTTTTTTCTTACATTTATCATAACTGAAAACCACTCTATAATAGTCAATATGAGCCAGTAATTATCCACTCCCTGGAAGTAAAAAGGAAGGAGGTAATTTTCAAAATGATTCATATTATAGGATCCAAGTCAAATTACCGAAGCCCACCAGGTAATACAGTAAGCCACTGAGCAAAGTATTGAAGATACCACACACGGAAACCATGGCCATACGAGGTGTTTTGAGTTCTGGAAAAAATTATATACTAATTTCAGAATATAATATTACAAATAAATATTACTGTATGGATGCCATAAATGAGCGATACTGAGCCAAATAGAAGAAAAAAAGCAGAGATCAAGCACAAAATTTGAATGACAAACAAACCTAAAAATAAAATTGAGATAATAAGCAACGTTTATTAGAATAAACCTTAAAAAGTGGGGATAAAATTGGAAATTAAAGGAACCAAAGTAACGCCGTTCTTCATCAGTCATCCAGGCTAGTTCATAATAGCCTTTCCATTTTTCACCTTCTGGACGCCAAGCTCCCAAATTTGGAGTATAACGTTCATTAGATGCCTTATCTTTCAATAAGCGAATGATCCAAGTTTGCCAGCCGAAAATTGCCACCTGGGACAATGAATACATCTAAGCAAAACAATATTCTTAAATGCAAACAAAAATCCCAGGTCTCATTTCAGCTGGCAAACTTCAAATATGGTTTTTCTCATCAAAGAAACAGGGAAAAAGTGAAATGAATTTAAGTTATGATTACCGGTGAAAAATCGTTCTTCTGGAGTTACGTAAAATGAAGAATAATCTGGACCATAATAGCGAAAATCATATGAACTCTGAGTACCATAAAAGGGTAAACGGCGATTAGCCGTCTTATCCCTTTCCCATTTGATGACATACGATTGCCACGAGAAGATGGCGAGTTGAATGATAGAACATATCTACAATACAACAGATTTGCAATCTGCTAAATTTCTGTTGTGATGTTTCCATTTCACTCATCTCGATCCACTTTCAGGTGGCAAACGTACGACAGCTAGCAAAGCACAGCTAGACAAAAGACCCCGCCGAAGTAGGTATTCTAATATGAACAGTCCCGTCCATTTTACAGAAAAACTGTTTACCCTGAATTAGCCTTTGGGTTGCATAAATATCTCCACTTCGAACGCAAGGGCAATAAAATTGGCAAGAGTTTAAAACATAGTAAAGCAAGTGCTTGCATCCGTTAAGTGTTGAAGTTTGCCAGCTGAAGAGACCAATTTGAGTGAAAGAAAACACCTAAAATCAGTTTGAAATTATATAAAAACGTTCATATTTTTAAAACATATTTTCAGATGTGAAAATAGAGTTATTCATTAAAAATTTAACATGAAACCTTCTACCATTGATCATACAACTAAATTTGCACATTAATTTAATTATTTAAATCAATGCCTGCATATAATGAAGTAGAATTTTAATCATTTAAACATAAATTAATAGACAACGTGTGATAAACTATATTTAGATAATTTAAATTTTTTATTTATTTTTAAGTTTCTATATTTAACATTGTGTCTTAATTTTCACATGAGAATATCCGCATGCAACCAGATTGTAATGTCAATAAGTTTAAATCTGACACATAATATGCAATAAATCAGTTTTATTATTTATTTTTAATAAAAGTTTTAAAATTTGTTTTCATGTTATTTAATTTATTTATAAATGTTTAAACATAATTTTATTTTAAAAACGCCTTTTAAACTACAGTAATTAATAGAAAAATAATAATAATTTTTAAATTAAAAATTAAAGACCTTACTGAGAGCTTTTAGTATAGCAAACATTAATTATATATTTTATCTTAATATATTTATTAATAAATAGAAATTTACTTCTGAATAAATATATCTAATTATTGCATTGAGAGAAGAATGCATATTAAACAATTTTCATGCTTCTCACAATCAGTATCTGCTGTTTAAATGAAATGAAATTTAATTTAAATTAAATTCAAAAGTAAATTAAAATTTGCAGTAATATCGAATATAAAAACAACAACAACAACAATAATAATAATAATAATAATAATAATAATAACGTTATTCAGCATTTGTTTATTACTCATATTTTTTTGGTAAAAAAATGCTTGTTCGTCTATTATTGTTCTGATATGAATGCTTTCAAAGTAGTGAAATACTTCTGACAACTGAGTTGATCTGATTTTTGAATTCAAGTATATGAGCAATTTTTCAAAATTAATTTCCCATCATTGTATTGTTTTCTAACTGATGCAAAGCAAATTGGCATGTTCCGGATGGTATTTGGGACAAGGTTTTTCGCGCGTCGTTCCAAGCTGTGCATTGTACCAATTTTAAAAATACAAAATAAAAATAAGGGCAAGGCTCCTTCACTGGCAAGCAAACTGCATGGCCAACTTTTTAAAATACCTAAACGACCTCGGCCTGGCAATGGCAATGATTAAGCAGAACAATGCTGAGATTGTGCTGTATACTTTAAGCTTCTATGAAGCATCGTCGCCTTGGTAACGCGTTGTCATTTCAAGCTCTATAATACTCTTTTTAACATTACACTACACGAAATGCGGTACAATGAACTGACTTGTCTCTGTTTATGTCAACGTTATTCCAACAAATGTGATGCCTTTAGCACATTCACACAGTGAAATGACATTTTTGCATAGTTTTATAAATTTACAGTAAAATATGATTGTATTTGTTCAGTTTCAAAGAGTGAGTTAATGAAAAAAACAATTTAAAATTAATAATAATGCTATATTAAAATCCAATCTTCCAATTTCTAGAAAGAAATGAAAAATTTAATACTCGCTTCATCAATAAAATCGATAAAGCAAACTCGCAATAAGCTTCCTGTTTGTATTGTCCAATAGTCTACCTTGGCAAACAGCATCAAGCAGAACCTGTTCAACTTTGCCTCTGCATGAGTCATCAATTTTAATGACTGTCCACAAGCTGCTGCTGGCTTTGAAAACAAGCAGAACACTTTAAAGCAAATAGAGCACAGCTTGAAACTATCCAAACTCACATAGATGATGCATGCTTAATTTTGCAATAAAACTGAGAGGTAGACAAAAAAAAACAAAAATACTCGCAATATTTTTGATCACCACAAACAGAAAGCGTTTGTCTTGTTTGTAATTGAGCAAACATTTCAATTTTTGTCATTCTTTTTTAATCATGACATTTTGATGGCTGTATAGACAAAGCAGAAAAATAAAAAATGCAATTCTTAATATAAAGTGAAAAAAAACAATTTTTTTTGAAAATATTCTTTTAAATGAAATTATTTGTAATTCATAATAAATCAAATCGCGCATTTACTCAAATTACAATTTGAAAACAGGTAGAGAATTTCAACTAATTACACAGAGATTAGTTACTTAATGATGCTGCGCCAGGAATAAATTATTGTCCTCTGAACAATGTGTCTCTAATTTGCATTTAAACGAAAAACTTTGAACACCGTGAAATTATGACCAAGCTGAAATGATAATTCTATTATACAATATATTCCATGTTTCAGGTGAAAATTTTCAATTGAAAACTAGAAGAGGATTAATTTTAAAAGAATATCAGTTTAAATTTGGGAAGATAAATGAGTGATTTGTTTTACCAAGTGGCACAATTGAAGAATAATAAAAATAGTCAAAAGTGAAAAGTATAAAATTACAAATCAAGCAATGTTGTTGCTGTTGTTTGCATAACAAGGAGATGCGTTTATTAGAAAATAAAAAAATTTGTTCATTTCAAGCATGTATTTCTTCTTCTGTCATGGTATATTGAACTTGCTAAGTAACCATGTTCTTGTAAACAAATCTACCTTAACAAACAACCTGCATTGAGTTGAGGTAAACTGTCCTCCGTTTTAACCCTACCCCTTCGTTATTTTCCAACTAGATGCGGAAGTAGAATCAAGCAATTGTATGTTATTGTTGTTGTTTCTTCATTTCGGCTTAACGTTTTGTCGCCATTATTGTTTGCTCAATTTTATCACACACTTGGTAAAATACAGTTAACTTTGCATAAAAAATAAATCAAACAATGATATTTGTTCATGAAAATGTTCAACAATGCATATAAAAAGGTTCAAATAAATATGACGTGTGAATCATGTTGGTAAAATAAAATATCTTGTTTACAAGTAAGCAATTTCGTACAAAAAGGTAAACATGAAAGTTCACTGACTGACTTACCAATGTCCAAATGCCAACAGTGATGCAACCGTCTTTAAGATTCCAACAATAACAAGGATTCATGCCGACCATGTTGACAGTGTACAATCAATCAGATGTATGGATATTTGAGGAAGATTTGTCAGAACATTGTCGCTTGTGAAATAAATTGTAATAATTTAATGAGATATAGCACAACAACAACAACGGGATTTTTTTCTAAAAAAAAAAGCCCAAAACGGAAAAGTGGAAAATGCAATTCACATTGGTTCAACAAGAATAGTGTCCTTGTTGCTGGGTGGGAGCTAAATTATGACCGGCCGTTTGCCGGCCAAAGCTGTTTGTGCAATTGTGACGCTTCGGTCTCTGGCAACCGGTTCCTGTCAACATGTCCTGATCAGGCTACAGTATAATTTTAAGTTAGCAAACAGGCTACAAACCGGAAACAGGAGCAAAAGATGACGAGAAGCAGAATCACAAGGGAATTGAAAGTGAAAATGAAGCAACGAAGATCAGGCAGTAAGAATGTCAGATCAACATCCAAGTGCAAAAACGTTGCTAATTTAAATAAAAGCCAGTCCAAGCAGGTGAGATTGATCGAATATTGGGATGAAAGTGAGCTGCGCTTGAAGTGACAGCGCAAAGTCGATTGAAGCTTCGTTTCAGAGCAGTTGATCGAATAAAATATAGCATGCTTATGAGTGTTCACAATTGATTCACGCTAAATTGCTTTTCTTCCATCGTGACGACAGTCGGCTGGTGCGAACGTTGCCAACGTGTAAACAAATCGTTGCTGCCTTATCCTGACTACAGCATCATGAATCAGCGGCAAAGCGTTGACAAAACGATAATACTTGTAAACAAAATACTCCAAATCAATATCTTGATAAATTTTATTTAAAAATTTTTATTATTTCAAACAAACAAATTTAAAGCAAAAAAAAAAATAAAGCATACAAAAGCAAATTTTTTTAAAACTAAACAACAATTTATCCTAATTTCATGCTTAAATAGAAAGTGAAAAGCAGGTTGTTGAAAAAAAAATTTTTTTTTTTTAAATTTTGAATAAAACATAAATAATAATATTTACTGATTTAGTTTACAATAAATTAAATAAAAAAATACTATTAAACATTAGAATTAATCTTAAATTTGAATTTTTCAATCTTATGAAAACCAGATATATATCTAATAACAATCAAAATCTTTGGCTTAAATAAATGCACATTACATGATAAAATTGATCATACAATTTTTTTTAATTTTATATTTCAATAATGACAACTTTTCATATGCTTTTAAGAAAACACAAATGAAATTTGCAAAAAAACATTTTTGTTTTATTTTACTTTTTACTTTATTGCCTTTAGGAAAATTTTTATTAGCATGCAGAAAACAAGCAGCATTTATTCAAGATTTGCACATTTTAATTGGTATTTTATGTTGATCTATCTTTCAACTTATTTTCATAGATTACATTAGTTAATATAACTGTTTCTAGAATTCTAGATTTTTTATTATTATCTACTTAACCAGTACTGGTGTTGATGACTCACTAAGATCTAATACAATAACCAAAAATAAAAATTTCAACTTTGTTCATTTTAATTTTAGCGATTTAATTTGAAAAATAATTAAATTCTAAAGCTAATTTTCGACAACGGAGAGGCCATAATGAAATTTTTGCTAATGAAAAAATAATATAAAAATTGTATTACATTGCAATATTTCAATGTTTTTTAATCTCTTCTTAATGCAACACTAGGCAACAAAGGCTGACGGTTCCATGGTGTAATGGCTAGCACTCTGGACTTTGAATCCAGCAATCCGAGTTCGAATCTCGGTGGAACCTATGCAAAAAAATTTGTAATGCCTTCTCCTTGTATTGCAATCTCAAGAATTTTTTACATTATATGAACCAAAAAAAACAAAAATCTATTGCACAGTTATTTACAACAATTCAGTAACACCGCTTGTACTCTGCATAGTATGACAAATATTTATTGTTTAACATATTGCGTATTTGTGCATACTAGCTTTTTTCATTTATGAAAAATATTCAGTCAAGTTCTAAAATTAACAATGAAATTATGAAAAAATAATTCAATATGGGTACGGCATGCTCCATGATAAATTAGAAATAGTCCCATGAGCTATATACTTAAAGTCAAAAAGTGCAAACAAATAAATATTTTTGCAAAACGTTCCTCGGAGAGGAAACTGAATATCAAAAATCTCAACCCCAGTGATAAAAAAACTTAATTTTTAACTTTTATTATTATTATATATAAGATGATGAAATTCTGAACACATAGAGTAACAAAAACTATTGGAGACAATGTTTAATTTAATTAATTTTCAATTTAATTCAAAAGAATTGATCAAAGAAAAATTGCGTCCCAATCCCTGCTTAACAGCTTATCTGTTTTGCATATTTTGTAATTTGTGAGAAACTGTTAATGCGTATAACAATTTTGTGCTTTTGATATAATGATATAATGATTCTTTTTTTCCATAAATTGAATTAACAAGCCAAAACTGCAATAACGCATGCATTAAATAAGAAACTGGAAATTTGTCTCTCAGCAAAATATATAACTATGAAGCGCTGTGAAACAAGCATTTGAATTGGAAAGTTGCATAATTTGCATATCACTTGTTTTTACCATCAATACAAATAGCTATGTGTAAAAAATTAACCAGTTAGTCAACAACTGCAAAAGTTACTGGTTTCGATGAAAAATTACAAGCCTATTAATGACAGTGTTGTAACACAAGTAACCAGTAGTCTATTAAATTTTAAAAATCCAAAAGACATAATAAATATAGTTTCTTTGTAATAATTACTGGCTTCTTTTAGTTTTTATCATTTTGAAATGATGTTACTTTTATGGAAAGATTTCAGTTATTGTTGCTTTCATTGCTATTTCTGCGTTTCTTTTATTTTGTTATTAGCATTTTCATAAATTCTGAAATCTGCGACGAATACAAGCAGAAACAACAAGTAAAAAAGAAAACTGATTAATAATAAATGTTGATTTATATGTATAGATAACTTTAGAAAGTCATACTTGTGGTTCCATGGTGTAACGGCTAGCACTCTGGACTTTGAATCCAGCAATCCGAGTTCGAATCTCGGTGGAACCTATGAAATTTCCCTTTTGGAAATAGCATGCAAATGGCTTAAAAAATATAATGAAGGTTAATGTTTTGTGAATTTCATAGAATTAATGAAAATAATATGCACATAAGCTGCAGAAAAGCAACAGATAGGATACTGTAAATAGTTATGCAAACTAATTTTTGTCTTATTTATTTTAGAATTACAGATTACTTCAAAAATCAGTATTGTAATAGTCAAATAACAAATAAAAATTACAATGCAAAACAACATAATAATGATAATAGTACTTATACAAATAAACTAACTATATAACCCGCAGGTTTTATTCCATCGTCACAGTATGATGGTTTCTGTCCTTGAAGTTTTTGCTCGACACAATTTTTTCTTTTTTCGATATTGCTATTTAGAAGAAAAATGAAAATGCCGCTCAATAATAATAATGTGTAAATGCTTAATGGCTGAAAAATATATCATTCTTCATTATGTATTTGCACACTTCGAATGGAATCTTATTTTAATTAATTTGTTTAACAAGCTCGCTTGTTTATCACCTTTGATGTTCTATATAAAATCGTTTTTTGGTATTTCATTTATATTTTTTCTGCAAGTTTGATAATGTAATTATGAATTTACACTGAATCATTGTCACTGAATAAAATAAAAGCTCAGCTGCTTGCTATAAAAGTTGTTATGCCGATTGAAATTTTTCCTAACATCTTTGGTAATATTTATGGTTGTAGTTTATGGTTGAAGCGTTTCATTTTTTCCTGTTTTTTTTCTTAATTCACGATGCATAACGAAAAACAGGAAAACCGATCAACAGATTGTCACTTGTTAGTAAATTTATTATACTGTTCTCAACGATTGAAAAGTAACCGTTGTCAGATGAGAGCGATTATATAGTTTCATGTCTAGCTTAATATGAGTGTATTTCTTCATGACTGCATTAATTGATTAGCTGCTAGCTGGAAAGCAAATGTACATTTCTGTCATGTGTAGTTTTACTTAGCAGTTGGACATTGTCATTATTTTAATTTGGTTTTGATTAATACGCATCCATATTTTTTTCGGTTAAACAGGATCGTTGATGAAACTGATAGGCTTTCAATATTACAGTGATTCGCTTCAGTTGTTATACTAAATTTTGCTGAAGACTGAAGAATTCTTTGAAAGTTATTCGCTGTGTAGACGCATATGTGAACTTCTGAATATTTACGTGGGTAGTGCATTATATTTGCTGAAAATTTTGATATTATTGGTATTTTTATTTTAAAATTGTATATACGCGCATCCCGTTGCTTTTTATTTAATTATTTACTTTTTATTTAATTTCTCTTTATAAAATATTTTACATGATCGTTTCTGGATTTTATTGTTGTGCATGCGAGCTAAGTAGTATGCTTTAAATTGTTTGAGTCATAGTATTTTTATAAATAAATAATAATTAACGTTTAGAAAAATATTGAATATTTCAAAAAATTACTGTTGACTTGAATGTAGGTGATAAGTGAATGCATTTTTCAGTCGCTTGTGGTACAGAAATGATTTGTATGAGAACATATATTTATTGTATTTTGACACATTCCAGCTTCCGTTAGAAGTTTTGGTTAATTTTTTGAATGTTTAAAAGTGACGTCAACGGGTCTGTCTGTTTATTTTATTCATTAATCATTGTTTATGGGCTGTTCTTATCGTCAGTTGAGCTTTGAAAGTAATTTATCATAATAAATTGTTGTAATTAGGATAATGTTTCTTTTTTGTTATCTAAATTTATATATCCAAAAAGACAATACAAGAGAGTTATTTAAGTTTCTTCCTTTGTTTTAAATTGGTAAGCCCTATCCTAGCAAATGAATACTGTTGATATGATTTGTAAAAGTAATGGCAAGTACATTTCTCTGCATCCATATTCATATTGTTTTTATCATAAAATTGAATAGATGTATTTTGTAAAATGGATAAATAAATTCTTTTCGATTTCATAAAACGTACTAGTGTTATTTTACTGGTTCTATATCTTGAAATGCCGAAATCAATGTCTGCAGTTGATTTACAATTTAACTTTATCTTGATAATTTAAAGGCTTTTAAATTAAAAGTTTTCTAAAATACGCTTACATTTCAGTATGAAAGTGCCACCGGAAGAGGGAGGGGATAATGAAAAGTAATTTGTGGTTTTCAGATGTTATTTCAATTATTAGTTTATTATAAATTTACGCAGTGGTTAATAACATTTTGCATACAAAGCGTAATTGATAAATTCATATCCCACTTATTCCCATGGGATACTGTAATTACGTTTGCGCCTGCTTTTTTTACGTACAGTATGGCATGTTTAATTTTTAAAAAATGATTTTTTTTAAATTGAAGTAAATAATGAATAGATGAAGTAGTTTTTGAAGAATGAAATTGACAAAATAATTGTGATTTATTTTTTTAAGTTCATTACCAAATAAGATTTTTGTTTTATGAACAACGTGACAGTCGTGTTAATTATTATTGTTTGAATTGTTTATGATTAATTGATTAACGATTAACAGCTTGAGCTGACGATGGCAGCAAGTGTAGCTCATTATTCTGCTCTGACTGGTATGGTATATTTGGGCAACTTGTTGGTTGGCACGGGCGCGTTGGCTTTGCCGCGTTCTTTTCAAGACGCCGGCTATGCGCTCGGCTTGTTCACGATGCTTGTACTGGCGTTCGTCAGTTACATGAACGTGACTTTTGTCATCGAGGCGATGTCGGTTGCTTCAGCTTGTTTGTCTGAAGAGAAAAAGCTGCAAGACGAGAAGCCATCATCATCATCATCAACAACAACAACAACAACAGTAGCAGTAATAGCCAGCGGTCGAAGTGAGCAGCAGCGGGTGAGACAACAAGAATCGCTTGACGAGTCGTCGGATTTGGGCAAGGAAGAAAAGTTCGATTTGAAGGAAAACATGGAGTTGGGCCGGATGGCTTGTTTGGTGCTTGGACGTTGGGGTTGGTTGTTCTTCTACGCATGCATGGGCGTGTATTTGTTTGGTGATTTGATCATCTACGGTGTCGTGGTGCCGAAGGCATTGATGAACGCCGTGTGCGCGTATCCGGACAACCAGTCGCTGATCAACGTGTCCTCTAGTTGGGCGTGTCGGAGTGGAGGTGATGTGGAATTCAGCCGTGGCGCGGTATACCGGATACTAGTGGTGGTGTTTGGATTGGTTCTAGGACCGTTCGTGTTTTTCGGCATCGGCCGGACCAAGTATTTCCAATTTGTGGCGTCGTTTCTGCGTTGGGCGTCGTTTTTGGTCATGATCGGTTGGGCAGTGCAACGCTTGGTCGCCGGTACGGCCGACGGACATCCGGAGCCTGCCCGCCCAAGCCAATTCACCAGCTTGTTCGGCACCACGGTATACTCGTTCATGTGCCACCACAGCTTGCCGGCCATTCTGACACCAATTGAGCAAAAGGCTCGGCTTCAAATTCGCGTTGGCATCGTCTACCTGGTTGTTTTCTCCTTTTACTTGACCATGGCCGTCACTGCCGTGCTGGCGTTTGGTCGACTGCACGACGTGTACGTGTTGGACTTTTTCCAACTGTCCGCCGGTTCAACTTGGGACGCTGACCATTGGACACTGGTGACATTGTTGAAGTACTTTTTATTGCTGTTTCCCGTCTTCACCATCAGCAGCAATTATCCAATAATAGGAATCACGTTGCGCAACAACGTCAACACGTTGCTGTTCGGTCCGGACGATGGTTTTGCGTCCACGGTGTCCACGCAGTGTCTGGTGGTCAGCGACCAGAAGGAACAGTCAACCTGGTGTGGAAAATGGGGCTGGACGTTGAGACGTGTGGTGGTACCGTTTTTGGTGGTGCTGTTGCCTTTGTGCATTTCGCTGGTCACTGACGACGTTGAAGCGCTGATCGCCGCCACCGGCAGCTACGCCGGTGTCGGCATCCAATATGTGACGCCAACATGGCTAGTATGGCATCTGAGAAGCAGTAGAGCCGACCTCGTCGACCAGATGCCATCCAATTTAGCAAGTCCATTCCGCCACAAAGCTTGGCTCATCTTTTCCTTTCTCTGGGCTTTGTCCAGCGTGCTCATTGTCACTATCCATCATATTTTAGCACATTTTTATTCATGATTCATGGCTCAATTTTTTATGTTTTGTTTTGGTATCATTAAAAAATATTTAATTTTTATTCTTTTATTATGAAAATGTTTCCATGGTTTTAGTTGTTGTTACAAATTAGCATAACAACAGTGGAAAACATGGAAATTTTTTACGGACTGTAAAATACTGAACTTAGCCACATTATAAAAATATGGAAGTTCACGAACGTCCGATAGACTTCCCTATTTTATTCTAATAGTTATAATTAAAAAAAATTGACATTTCAATTGGGTTTTATATAAATTGTCATTTCAATTATTGATCGTAATAAAATAAATTTTATTGAAATAAATCGTAGAAAACACAAAGAAATAGACATAATGAGCTAGATAGATACATCAACTTGATCTTTGTTTTTTAATAATAATTTTGAACAAAAAATATGATAATTTTTTCTAAATGATGACAAAATTTTCTCGCTTATTGAAGTGTGTGACGGCGCTTGTTTTCCAAAGGAGCTTCCACTTGAAGGATTTTCATTTCAGGCATCCAAATGGCTGTTATATTTTCAGTGTCCACTTGTGGAGGTATTACACATTCACAATGAAACGTACACTGTCTTACATCAGCACCTATGCTTTCCACCGTGAGGCTAAAATAGATCTGAAATTAAATATGCACAGAAATATATTTAAGTATCATTTTTCAAATATGATGTCAGTCAGAAGAGAAAAGTTACTTACGACTGTCCCGTGCAACTCACTGTCAACTTTGACAAATCCATATCCGGCACGATGATGTGAATACGAAAAAACTTTCTGTCAGACACATCCCGAATCATATACTTGGAACAACTGATCGTGGTCCACTCTTCAGACGTTTCTTTATTTCCCATTTGTTCAGGCTGTGATCAGAGCTTGCCAAGTGACAGTTGCAATGGCACAGCACTTACATGCGACTAAGATGACAATTTATACACGAAATTATTTTAAACTATTATTGTTGAAATTAAAAATTTTTTCCACTTTAAAATACCAGCGTTTAAAGTGTTCTCATTCACATTAAGAATTTGTCCATAAATATTGCTTGCTATTTTATCGCACTGTTGTGTCTCTCTAGCTGTAACAAATTTCTGTAAGTTGAAATAATTTTTGAAAACAACCGAAATATGGATGACATTAATTTGAGTAGATCAAATTTGTTATTGACCTTTTAAGATGCATAATTTTATTTTTACAACTTTTCTGATTTCAGTTCATTTCTTGTTTTGTAGACATTATTTCACAATGCTCGTTTTGGTTGTTATTGTGGAAATTATCATGCTAGTGATTGTCAGTTATTTTGTATTTACTTGCGGATTATGCAAAAAAATCAAAAAAGAAATAAAACCATTCCCAGTACCTACCATTCAAATATCGCCTCCCGTGGTGATGCAGAAGCCAGAAATCAAGAAGCACATAACTCAGGAAAGTGAACAAAAAAAATGTGAAATATTGGTAGGCAAACAGCCAAGTGAAATGAAAGACGTAAATCAGAATGAAAAATTGGCCAAAGAAAGCACCGGCGAGCCCAGTTTTGTCGAAGTTGCGCAGCTAAATTTGAAATGCGCCATTGTGAAAGCAGCGGATATGGTTCGGCCAACGCCTGCAAAGCAGAATCCACCAGTCGACAATATGGAAGTTACCGCTTTGCAAGATGTTGATATCAACGTCGCCGAGCTTTCTCAGACGGCTATCCAAGCAGAATCGTTGATATCAGGCATCAGCAGGAAGAGTGAAATGGAATTTGCTTCTGTTGGAAAAAATAAAGAGGTGAATGTACAAAATGAATTGATCATTTACGACAAACCCAAAAAAATTAAAAAACCAGACAATGAAAAAGCTTCGAAATAAGATATAATTTGCCAATTCACTTTATAAGTTATAATGTGATATATTTCTCTTATTAATCAAATTTATTTTTTTCTCCCATTCATCATGCCATTGAAATAAATTGTTTTCATAAATGATGTTCTTTTCACGCGTTTAATTGAACTTGTTGCCTGTGAAATATACGCAAGAATTAAAATTGAAAAAAAGCAAGCATCGCTAGCACCTTTCAATCCTATACCTTTCAAGTTCATTATATTTCTTGAAAAGTTTGTTTTTCATTTTAAATTCTGCTGGTAATAAATTCAAAAAATGTAAATTAAATAATTTCTGATGGAATATTTTTGATTAAAAGAGACTGTTTACAAAAAGGCATCTAAAAAGAAAAATAAAAATGTTTCAAAAAAATTTTTTACTGCATTTGCTGTTTGCCATTTGCCAATCATCCAATCAAAAATGGATGCTGAGAAGAGCAGACCGTTAAAATATGATCAAAAAAATTTTATTTCAAATAATTATTAACTTGAAATACATAAAATAATTTTTTAAGTTTTAAACAAAAGTGTATTATATTTACATTTACTAGGAATTTACATTAACATTTACACTAACCTATAAATCACAAATAACTGTAGCCGAGTTATTTTCCGGGGACTTTCATAGTGATCGACTTTTTACTTTGTTTCTACGATATTATCGTGTTTCGCACATGTAGCTTGTTTTTTATTTGTTGAAAATGTAACTTTTCCAATGCTGAAACTTTTCAGTGTTATCCTTGAGTTCGTTAATAATGCTTGCTCTCAGTTTTATTGAAATCGCGCAGTTTTGCTTTATTTTTTGTATTTTATTTGATAATTCTATTTATCATTGAAAATAGTTATAAATGCGATTTTATAACTCAGTTAAAGTTTTATAATTTTGTAAATAATGTATGATCAGCATTGGTTTTTCGAAAAAATAGAAGAATTTTACATGGTCTTGCTATTTTTATTAATTTGTGATTATTTTATAAAATTTTGTTTCAGATGAGCGAACGTGAATTTCTATATCGAAGCCTACGGGAAGTAAGTCGGCTGTCGAACTTGGAAGACAGTTCCGATTCAGATGACGGACGCTCGCTGACGCCGGTAACAGCATCTAGTGATACGCTTGAACAGTTGGAAAGCAATGATCAAGACTCAGGAATGCGTGGTGATGCTTATGATGGGTGGCGACAGCTTATAGTGGAGCGCCAGTTGTGTGAAGCGCTTTCGTCTGTTGCGCCCGGTGAAGTAGTTGAAAGAGGAGTCGAAAGTTACCCTATTCCAGAAAACAATAAACCGAGAAAGCAGCTAGATGAATTTGAAGGTGCATTTAAAATTTTACATCTAATTTGTACTTATTCGACGTTTCTTTATTTATTTTGAAAATATTTAGTTATAAAACAATGGGGTTTTTTTCCGTATGAACAAATTGATGTCGGTGTTCCTCGTGCGTTGCCAAACTTGAAATTGAAGGCAAAGGTTAGTTATTATCATCATTTATATTTGCTTAATGATAAATTTGCATTATTCTGTTTTGTTTTGAACTAGATGATAGATATTCTGTTAAAATACTTTATTTTGTAAAATAAGCAAATTTTTTTTAATTTCATAATCCTTTGCAATTATTGGAAAATTTTTAATTTCCCATATTTTACCTTTGAATATTTTATTGCGGGGGGACAATTTAAAGCACATTCTTTAGCTTATTTTGTTTTCTATTCTTTGTTAAATTTATTTATGATTGTTATACTTTGGTTTCATATTTGCCCTGAACCATTTAAGATTACTCTTAGATATTGATTTATAAAATCCTGTAGATTTTTTATTTTTAATATAAGACTTCACATGGGTTAAATGATTCCGGCTTTCAAATTTTAAGTCAGTCAAGTGAAGCAGTTACAGTAGTACAAGAGAGTATGCCTACTTTGATTTTCAAGTTCGAAGTAGGTTGCCCACTGAAATGGGAATGAACTAGTTATTTATAATAATTATTTTTAAATAAAATAGATTAAAGGTAGAGGTTTTATGAATATGAAAAAATTGTATTAATTTTTTTTGAATATGCTCAACATTTTTATTTCACAAATGTGATATGTTTGTTGTACATTTTAATTGAGATTTGTTAAACCTGTTTTTAAAGTTGCTGTTGTCATGCATTTTTTCTATTGTTATGATGCTGAATGCATTTAGTGTAATTATATTTTTTGTTATATATTCACAGTTGCACAAATAAGTTTTTATTATACTTCTATATTTGTGTTAGGGATATTTTTTTGTCTTAAATGAATTTTTAAATTAAATTTGTTTAATTAAAAAAATTCAAATATCTTGATTTGGGATTGATTTTTTGAAGGAAACGACTTGGCATTTTTCTAAACGTTTGGCAGCTGCTTTGGGAGAACGGAAAACTGCGTATATGTTTGTGCTAGTGGGGGCAATTGGCAGTAAGAAAGCTTTGGAATTGTACAATCAAGTAGTGGATGTGGAGCGTGTCGGCGGCATGCCAACGAAAGACAACATGCAGCGACGAACGCCGGGTGGAGTGTTTTTTACTTTTTTTAAGTTGGACAACAGCATACCGGCTGAGGTGAAGCATCGTGTTCAAAAGCATGACACCGTGATGAGAAAAGCTCGAGAAAAGGCGAAATCTGAGAAGTTGAAGTTAGCCAAAACCGAATCAATGGAATCAGAAGACGTTAAAATTGAACCAATGGAGTCAAAAGAAATCAAAACCGAATCAATGGAATCAGAAGACGTTAAAATTGAACCAATGGAGTCAAAAGAAATCAAAACCGAACCAATGAACGAAGATTGATTTAACAATTTGAAGATAAAAGTTTATTAAAAAAAAATTTATTTAAAAAATTGAACAGTGAAATAAATTTCATTATCATTATCATTTTATGTATTATTTTTTTTTGGTTTTTCCGTATTTTATTTTTCACTATCCTTTAGTTGTTTTATTCTTTTAAATATGTATTGTAGCAATGGATCCGGCTCGTCCTCCTGCCCAATATGGAGGAACTTCATTTCTTCCGCCGACTATTACCTTTTCGCAGCTAGTAATCTCCTTTTGTTTGCATGCATTGAATTGCTTTCTGCTTTTGAAATGTAAAATTTATTATTTTTCAGAATGCCAATCAAACAGTGACATCATTTTCAATGCCGCCAAACTCAACTACACCTTCTGCAGGCTGGCGACCAGTAACTCCCGTTCAATTTTTGAATCATATTAACACATCTGTCACGCCCACCATTCCAGTCAGTAAGTTATTTTACTTCTGCATTGGTTTATTTTTTGAAGTTATTATTTATTACTATTTTTAGATATTCACTCTTCAGTAGGTACAACCGCTAACAATGTTCTTGACGGTTCTTCAACGGTAAAGGTATTTTGAATATCAGCTTTTTATTATCAGTGTTGTTAGTCCTGTCGCTCACCCACATACAGGAAAGCATTTGGTCTGAACATCGAGCACCAGACGGCAGATATTTTTATTACAACAAAGAAACGAAACAATCGTCCTGGATTAAACCGAATGAATTGAAGAGCCACACTGAAGTATGTTAATTCTTGATCAACAGTTATTCCATTATTTTTTAAATTTAATTTTAATCTTTACTAAGAGAAATTGCTTTTTTTTTCTTGTTGCAGCTGTTGCTTGATCAGTGTCCATGGCAAGAGTACAAAACACCGGACGGTAAAGTTTATTATCACAACCGTGATACGAAAGAATCCGTATGGACGATTCCTCATGAATTAGATGAATTGAAAAGTGAATTTTCATACATTTATATATTGCTGAAATACAGCAGCTTATATTTGTAAATTTTTAGGACTCGTCGAAGCAGAACAATTGCTAAAAGAGTCCAAGCCACAAAGGTATTTTTAAAAATTTTTTGAAATTATTAAATGTGAATTTTAACACTTTTAGTGATATTGAACGCGCAATGCAAGCTACGTTGGAATCAATTGCAATGCAAGGGCCAATGCTTGGCGCTGACTTGTAGATTATTTTCAACAATTTTTTTATTACAAGGTGAAAAGAGAATTTGCTAAATTTTTTTTACTTTTTCATTTAAGGGAAAAGTCCACGGAAAAGCCAGTCGAAGAGGTGTATAAAGACAAAAAAGAGGCAGCCGACGCTTTTAGAGAACTTTTGAAAGACAAAGTTTGGGGACTGATTGTTTTGTTGAGTTTTATTATTTTTTTCTGAATTATTTATTTGGATGTAGAAAATTCAATGCAATGCGTCTTGGGAGCAGACGATGCGCATTATTCAGGGGGATCCGCGGTATCGAGCTATTCCAAAGTTGCAAGAGAAGAAGCAAATATTCAACGCTTATAAAGTGCAACGAGCTAAAGAAGAGAAAGTAAAGTGATGATTTGTTATTGTTTGATGTTTGAGTGTTGTGACAATTTGACTTTAATGGTTAAGTTATTTTAATCAAATTGAAATTAAATTTTAAAAAATTGAATAATTTTGTAGGAAGAAATGCGTCAAAGGCAGAGGAAATCTAAGGAAGATTTAGAAAAGTGGTTGCAAGAGAATGACAAAGTTACGCCAACAATGCGTTATCGTCGAGCGGAAGAGCTGTTCAAAGATGAACGAGTTTGGAATGCGGTTCCTGAAATGGAGCGGCGAGACATTTTCAAAGATGTTCAATTCTATTTGGATAAAAAGGAAAAAGTATTTCTTTTTTTTGTTTTTTTACCAACTTTTGTATACTTGATATATACATGGATATTTTCTTAGGAAGAAGCCAGGGTTCTCAGAAAGAAAAATATCCGAGCCTTGGCGGCTATTCTAGCCGGCATGCCAGAAGTGACAGTAGAAACTACTTGGCGTGAAGGTCGTAAGCTTCTTGCAGAGAATACTGCTTTTTTAAATGACGAGAGTCTTCAAAGTATGTTCTTTTCTTTTTTTTTTAAATAATGAGTATATTATTTTAATGAGCTTTGTTTGTCAGATATGGATAAAGAGGATGCGTTGATTGTTTGGGAGGAGCACATACGAGGTCTGGAGGCGGAAGAAAAGGCAGAAAAAGAGGCTGAAGCACTTCGTGAAAAGCGTCAGTGTCGTAAAAGACGCGAAGCATTTCAAGTAATTGTTTGCTTGTTTTATTCTTCTTATTTTGAGTACACTGAATTGATGTAATACGCGTGGTTTTAGCAAATGTTGGACGAGATGTACAAAATGGGCGTGTTGAATTGTCATTCACTTTGGCGTGTTCTTTATCCCACGTTTGCCAAAGATCCACGATTCACAGAGATGCTTGGCCAACCAGGTAGCCAAGTGCAGTTAAATTGAACTGATATTTTCCTGTGCTGGTGGGATAAATTGCGAATAAAAATTTTCAGGTTCTACCCCGCTGGATTTGTTCAAATTTTATGTTATGAATTTGAAAGAACGATTCGACTATGACAAAAGGATACTTAAAGCTATTTTAAAGGTGACATGAACGTTGATTATATTATGTTGTGGTTTTTAGTGAATGTTTTATTTTTATACTATTTAGGAGAAAAAGTTCACCGTAGAAGCAGAAACAGCTTATGAAAATTTTCTGAAGCAAGTGAAAGATGACACTCGAACGGCTGATATTCCAGTGTGCAATATGAAACAGTGTTTTGAAGCGGTGAGCATTTGAATTATTTTTGTTGTTTTGTTTTGTGTTTTTGTGTTTTTTTATTGTTTGTGTTAATTTTGTGTTTTTTTATTATTTTGCTTTCAATGAACGAATCATTTCTCTTGTTTCAGCTAGTGGAGAGAGCAAAATCGAAAGAGAAAGATCGCATGAAAGAAGAATCACGACGCGTAAGTTGAATAATGCATATATATTTGTAAAACAATTATGAATTATCTCTTTGATTGAAGAAAAAAGCATTGCAAGACTCATTTACTGAGATATTTCGCAAGCTAGTCCCGCCATTGGAACCCACTTCCACTTGGGAAGAGGTAAGCGGTGTATTTTTTGCTGTTTGATATCAGCATATATATATATATATATTCTAATGAAGAGGTTTATCTTTTTTTTTCAGGTTCGTCCTCTAGTATGTGAGGATCCAGATTTTCAAATTCTTACAGAAGAGGAGGATCGTATCAGTGCTTTTAACGATTTCATTGAATATTTATCGGTGGAAATAGAGCGCGATCGTTTTCAAATTGGATAAATTATTGAATAAATTGTTTTCTGTTCAGGTTTCATGTTCTCATCACCATCATTCTCATGGAAAAAAGAAAAAGAAGACCAAAAGGGTGAGTTGATTTTTTACCACCATCGACGACAGTGATGACCACGTATTATTATATCATATTTATTAAATGACATTTATTTGATTAGCTCTCTCCAAGAGATGATGCTCACGACAGGGTTTCTAGAAAGAAAAAAAAGAAAGAGAAATCCACTTCATCTGATGAAGAATGTAAGATTTTCATTTATGAAATAGTTTTTTTTTGTGAATGACTTTTTTTATAACGTTCATTTTGTTTTGAAGTTTTTTTTGTTATGAGAATGTCGTTTTGAAATATGAAAAATATCTAGTAATTTGAATTTTTGCAACTTTCAGTTGAAAAGAAACGAAAGAAAAAACCCGAAAAAGATGCCTCTAATATGGTAAACTCAATTTTATTTTAATGAATGCATTATTTTAAACAAAACTTAAAGTTCAATTTTTTTTTCAGCAATTTTTGTACATTATAAGCACAATTTTATGCGTTTTACGCAATATGTTTCATTCTTTCAGGACATGCTGTATTGTATTGTATTTTGAATTTTTATTCATTTTATAAATTTCAGTCAAGCGACGCGGAAAGTGGTGAAATCAGTGAAGGAGAGTTGGAAAGGAAGCGTAGACGTATATTGAAAGAGTTGAAGAAGCAAGCATAACAGTGAACTTTAAAATTAATTTTGTTTTTTGTTTTGTTTTAAATTTTATGTTGTTTCACCTCTTTTCATGTTTCATGATGCAAAATTTCTACGTGGTGAAATTTACAATTTTCTATTCACCACGCACATATATGTGTATATATATATATATATATATATATATATATATATATATATAATATGTGAATATATGGATTCGAATGTTGTGAAAAAAAAGTTATTGAATAAATACTCTTTTCCTGTTTCAATTTCTTTTCTTACACAGAACAAGCTGTTTGTGTGTCTGGGCTGTTGGAAGTGCACTGTTGTAGACACGTTGGATGCGGTTTGTCGGTACTTTCAGTCCAGCTTTGACGTTCTTTATTTTCTTGAAGCAAGACCAACTGATTGCAGTAGCGATCATGCCGACTACGACAAAGTGTGAAATAACAGATTTGTCTGAAACGTTGACTGCAGGCAAAGTAGACGAAAAACGTCAACGATGCATCTAGCATGCTGAGGAAATTGGCGACCGCGGCGAACTGCTGCCACGGGAACCTGCGGCGCCACTGGCGTGCAAGGGTGTGGTCGACGGCGGCGATGATGAAATTGACCACATGCGGCATTTCGAACACCAAGTGGCAGGCGGTCGTGGCCATGCTCAGTCTGGTCACGCAGCGTTTCTGCTCACTTCCTTGGCGGAACCGTCGTTTAACCCGAAATAGCTGATAATAGATCAGCATTGACAATGCCAGCATGGTCACCATCGGGATGAAAAGAGTGGACAACGCATTTGCCCAATAGTAAAGCTTCTCGTAAGCTGGCAGACCGGTGGAAAGAAGGTAGAAGTAAGTTTTCATGTTTGGACAGACAACTGGAACCACTTGCCTGCAGAGCAAGTAGAACACTTGCAAAGCGATTGCTGCGCCGAAGCAGCCCACAATGCACAGGTACGCGTTGCGTATGGAACACCAGGATTTTGCTTGGGCCGGAAATGCTACCATGATGTAACTTTCCACTGTTACCACTACTGTCAACCTGAAATTTATGATGTGTTTGTGTTGTTTTGCAGCGCATGGAGATATTTCAAATTTAAAAATTAAAAGTAATTTTTTAATGAACTTATATATGTTTTTTATGAGCTTCACAATATGTATCCCATGCGATTAATGATTAGTTGTGATTAAATGTAAAAAAAGAATTTTTATTCTTTACATGTGATATGATTGCTGTCATACATTTAAATGGTTTTAATAATAAATATATAATGATGAAGTGAAAATGAAAAGTGAAACGTTTACCAGATTGCGACGGTGCCGAAGAGATTGATTAGAAACAGTGTTATTGGTAATGTTTTCCAGTAAAAATTTTCCACAGCAGTGTGCTTGAGATCAGCCGGAAGTAGGTGAGCAAACCTGGGTAGCAAACTGATCACGCACAGGGCGTTGGCGACCGCTTTGGCAGCCAACAGGCGTATTGTGGGCGCGGCTCTCAGAAAACGATGCCAATAGACAAGCAGATTTGCCGAATTTCCGGCAACGCATGTTAACAATATTATTGGATAAAGGTAGAGAAACAGCGGTCTTTCCATTGGTAATAGATCCGCAGGTGCGTGACAAGTTTGTGCTGTTAAATTTGCAAAAGTCAAGCTGGTGTTTTGTTCTTGTTGAAAAGCCGGCGATGAAAGCACGGCAGTTCCGACTTGCGGTGCCATTCTCTGGTAAAAATGCTTTCCAGCACGACCAATTTCAATCTTGTTCACCAAATTTCATCATATATTTCACTTCTGATGAAAGCTTGTTCAAAATTCTGACAGAATCGAAGTGCACTGTTTGTCGTTGCAATGATGGTCATTCAAGACGCACAAATGTCCTGACTACTGATCCTGAGAAGCGGCTAATTACGCAACTCACACCAACGCCGATCGGCATTTATTAACTTTTCAAGAACCGCTGAACAGATATATATTGGTCCAATTCGCACTCAAGTGGTCAACGTTTGTTCAAATCTATTCAATCTATTCGGTCAACAAATATCTGATCAAATTTTTTTACTTTTAAATGCTATTTTTACAGTAAAAAATATTAATTTTTGTTCAGAAAATGATAAATGTATTTATTTTTTAATTTTTGTTTCGACAACAATTTTAATTCAGCTAAATAAGTTTATTGATGAAAGCATTGAAGTATTATAAATTTCACCTCTACAAAATTGAATATTTTGAATTGCTGAAACAAAAAAGTGTTAAAACGGGCACAAACTAGGTTATTTTATCTATTATATGGGTAAATTTTGAAACAAAAATGATTACTGATATAAAGAATTTATTCAAACGGTGCATCACATTTCTTGTGATAAACTGTTTATCATATTCTATATCATAATCATAATAGGATAAATCACTTGTTATATTTTTAAAATAATTTTAAAAATATTATTCATCTAAAAATGAATTTATTTAAAAATAAATATAAATATAAATTTATTTATGATGAGCAATTGTATTTGTCTATTTCTTTATGAGAATTTTCTGATTTAAACCAGATTTTCCTTTTGTAGTACAGTAATGAACAATTTACACTTTTCTCGTGTTTGAATTGAACAATGTTTTGGCTGCAAGATGTTGGGTTTTTAAAATCTTAAGCAAAAGCAGCTCATGGTGAAATGATATTTTATTTGTTTAATGTAGTTATAAAAAATGCAATTTGAGAAAAAATTAAAGTATTTTTAGTCTTGATATGTTGCTTTATTAAACATTTTTTGTTTATTTTTATTATTTTCAGCAGAATTTTTAACATTTTAAATATTCTTCAAAATCATCTTTGCGCCATCAGTGCAAAGTATAGAAATGTTTGCAAATTTTTTAGTGTTTTTGGGATACATTTTTACATGTAATGCATGGCAATGTAAAATAGTTTATTTTTCTGTACTTTGAAGTTCTAGTTTATATTTTTGCTGCTGTTCAGTGATGAAAAATCACTATTGCGTAATATTAATTTCTCGAATTACAGTGCAACGATAGAAATGCATTCTTAAATGGATACGATGTCAATGAACAATTCCTGCATCATGAAGATCCCACCGCTTTATTCAACGGTGCGCGTGAACACGATGAAGATTGGAATTCATCAAGCGAAAGAGCGAATGAAAATTCTTCTTTCTGAAGTATTTTAATTATTGTTTTGAGTTTGCAATTGTTTTTTTTTTACTTTAAGTGAAGCTGAAAATTTTCAGCAGTATAAAGCAAAAGAGAATAAAAAACCCGAAGTATCAATTCATTGGTGTCTTAATGATGTATTGGTTTTGACTGGTAGTGGACCTCATCAAAAGGAACCCTTTCCAACAGAGATATACGTGGATAAAAAGTGTGGGAAATCAGTCTTACGTGGGGCCGATATTTATTCTGCCGGCATTTTAGGCTCAAATCGTTGTAAGTAAATTAAGACGATTTATAAATTATCAAGATTATTAGTAATGTTATTTTACTGTTGAAATTGATTTTTATGTATTGTTGAATTCAATGTTTAATCCGAATGGTTCATTCAGCTTATATCAGTGTTCAGGGTTTGCCAAAGGATCCAATGTGTCCGTGTACATGGATCTGGAAGGTAAATGTCGACTAGGTTGGAAACGTCCGTACGATAAGCGAAAATTGTACTTGGGAAATGGTGTAATTGCAGTTTCCAGAGATAGTCTTTTTAAGACAAAATTGATGAAAAAAGAACCGTAAGTTGTTGAATAATAATTATTGTTATTCAAAAAACCAAAAAGAAGAAAGTAATAGTTATAAAATTACAAGCTACAATAAACTTCAGTTTATATTGAACATGATGAGAAAATGAGTTGTTGTTTTTCTTGCATAATTGGAAGAGAACAGCATAGGAAAAAATATCTCGCAAAGAATAACAATTTGCATAAATTAATATATGAACAGTTGTTTGCTGCAGTGCATGCAGTTGTTTGCTTTTTCAATTGTGAGTGAATGAATTTCAGAGAAATGGGCGTTGTGATGACCGGGGGCGTGTGGAATCATCCCAAACTTTATGGTATTGTGGAAGATTGGGGTTTTCCACAAAATTTACCGTCTATCATTTGCACTCACGTGTTGAATCCTCAGCCTGGCGAAGAGATATTGGACTTGTGCGCAGCGCCGGGCGGTAAAACTACCCACATTGCAACGTTGACCAAGGATCAGGTTCAAAATTAGCATGTTGAATTTGAGAATTGATGAGTGTTGAATGAGAAAAAAATATTAAAATTTCCAGGCTCGAGTAGTTGCTGTCGATGATTGCAGCAAACGGTTGCAAGAGTTGAAAGAAAATGCCAAAAAGTTGAATCTCAAATCGATCGAATCCCATCTAACGGATGCTGTGAAATTAGTCAGTATGCGGAAAGTGATTATTAAATAATTTAATATTAAGAACAAATAATTATTTTTGCAGATAAAATACCGGTCGGTTTCAACATTCCTGAAAACGGTTTCGATCGGATACTGCTCGATGCACCATGCAGTGGCTATGGTCAACGACCGTTGTTTTACAATTTACACGAAAATCTCAAATGCAAAAACTCCTTTCCTCCATTGCAACGAAAATTATTCCGAACGGTAAATAAATAAATAAATATGTGTGTATATATGTATATTTTTATTCAAATTTTTAACATATTATTTTTTTCGGTAACTTTAATATTTGTTGTTTTTTATTTAAAGGCTTTTCGTCTGTTAAAGCCTGGTGGAACACTTGTATACAGCACTTGTACTTTGAACAGAGATGAAAATGAGGGAATTGTTTTATGGGCTCTGGAAGAATTTCCTGAACTGCATCTGACTGAACAGGTATGGTCGTAATTTTATTTAAATTGCTTCTTTACCGTTTAAGTTTATTTCAAGCATCCTCACATGGGCAAACGAGGAGAAGCAGCGTATGGTTTGGAGATGATACAAAAATTTGATCCAACAGATTTTTGCACCCGACACGTCAACAACGACGGTGATTTGAAAATAAATTGTCTGGATGATTTTAATGCAGAAACTGTAGACCACTGGGATCGATCTTCTGCACTGTCAGTTGATTCAGACACTATTGGATTTTTTATTGCAAAATTTTTCAAAAGTGGTTAGTTTATTATTTGATAAAAATTTTCTCATTTGATACAAAATTGAAATTGTGATTTATTGAATAATTGAGAACAATTTTAATAATCAAATTAAAATGTAATTTTGTTCCACATATAAAAACAATTGATTAACCACGTGATCAAATAAGCATGCAATATTGATATTTTGGAAAATGTGATAAACATTAATGTTCAGCATGTGCAGTTGAGTAATGCTTCTTTTTTTTGCTCAGTTTTTCCGAATGCGAATTTCTCCATTTTCCATTTGTTCTACCAGGAGAACCGATTGTGATGCAAGCACTAGAAATCAGTGAAATTGTTTAAGAAAAAGTCACTATTTTCCATTAAATTAAAAAGAAAATTATTTTTAAAATAAACAAATATGTATGTATAACGTTTTGATAACTGTTGATAATTGAAAACTTATAAATTTATAATATGTGAACAACAGTATGAAAAAGAAGTGTTTTTCTGTTTTTTTTTTCAATTTTTAATATGATATTAATAAAAAGGAAATGAAATAGTATACAAAAGATAAAGCAGTCACCTAAAATTTCTGAAAACACATCCACAGCAATACAGCGTGGAGTTGTTTTTACAGGACACAAATCTGCAAACGTGATATAATCTTTGCCGGTGATTGATTCATAAATTATGCTAAAAAGAAGAAAGAAAACAAAAATAAAATTATTCATTTGCATTATAAATCCAAGCGGTGTGCTATTTTACTTTTTCAATTGATCAAAATTCACTTTTGGACGGTGACCACTCATATCGACTAAAAGTTTCCTTTCGGTCTCTTTAGCCATGCATTCAGGACGAAATTCAAAAGTTGACTGTAAATTTGGATTTATCATCAATGATCTGCTTCGGCTGCGTGATGCTGCAATACAAACGTTGAAAACAAATTATAAATAGAATAATAATAATAATAATAATAATAATAAAATTTGATGATCCTTTGCCTTGTTCACCTTGAAGATCTTTCCAAAGGTTTTCACTGAAATTAAAATAACGAAATTAAAAATTGTAATAGTAGAAACAAAACTGCAAACATTTTCACACGTACCCGAAACACATTTCCTCAGATCTCTGAGCTAATGTCGATTCAAATGTAGTACGTGCTTAAAAATAAGCCAAAAAGTATTTATTTATTTATGTGATATTTCGAATTATATAAATTTAAATAAATAAATAAATAAATATATATATATATATATATATATATTCAATTTATACAGCGCGTTCTGCGAAGTTGAGGACTGCCGCCTGTATTTCGCATTTCCACAGAACTGATTGAAACCTCTCGAGGCTTTTCAACACTACTATCTGCAGTTGCAAGAACATTCAATGGCAAAGATGATTGCTGGCCAGCTTGTATCACTTCAACCGTCCCAATGCTTGTATTATCAACAACAACATCATTCATCACGTCTGCATTGTCAATATCCTAAAATAAACTGTACTATACTGTGAATTGTAAAACAAAACTTATTAAAAATTTTACATTAATTGGTGGTGGTTGTTCATTCAAAATTTCAACGTCAGGTGATTCAGTGGGCAGCACTCTGCTACGAAGTCTTCTTTTGAACATGCCCAAAAGAGCGGAAGATCTCAGCGCTGAAATTTTTACAAATGATGCACAAAATTATCAAACTAGAGACATCAACTTACGGATTGCTGGTGAATTGAACAAACTTTCAACTTTACGAGAGACTGGAAGCAAGCGAGTCTTAAAAAAAATAATAATTAATCTCACATCCAGTGGATTTTGATTCCGCTCCTTCTTATACATCTTCCATGCTTCGCATTGTTGAGGAAAAGTCTAATATTTGTTTTTTGATTTTCTCCCTCGGAATTTTAATTTCCTTGTCAACAGCTTTCAATCTTTTTCTTAGTTTTCTGACACCTTCAGCTGGTTTCTATGATAAATAATTCAATTTCAAAATGCTCTATGGATAAATTTACATACTTTACAAGCATTTACATGCTTACTTTTGTTCATATATTTGAAACTCTTATAAAACAAAATAAATCAGTAAATATGCAATTCAGTAGTTGCAATGGAAAATAAAGATACAGGACAGTATAATTGATAAAAGATTCAAACTTTACACAGATGAAGATATCATGTAAACATATATCTTAAAATATTAAAAATAAAAGTATTACATTACAAAAGTGTCGCTAAAAATTACGTTATTTACAAAATTATGTCTACAACCTAAACCAAATGTGATTACCTCCAATAAATGAAGACCAAAATTTATTGGTGGAGTCTCAGGAATTTCCGGCAAGCATGTAGCAACTTCCTCGACTGCAGTTCTAGGTGTGCTTGCATTTTTATCAGATGTTGCAGAAGGTAAAGTTGGTAGTTCGAAATCTAGAGGACCGCTGTAAAAATCAAAATGTACATCTGAAAAGTTCATGTAAGTTTTAAAAAATTGCTCAACTCTGGAAATGGTTCCAAATATTCATCCTGAACGCTGCCAAACAATGGATCAGCAGCCTAAGAATTATTTATTCATCAGTTAATTCTTCAGTATAGTCATATTCTTTCTTACGAGATTTCTTTCTGAAATTTGTGCTTCTGGAAGTGTTATCCCTTTAGTTGCAACCAGTGAAAGATCTGGTTCAAAGCTGTTAACTGAAATTCAAAATTCATCAGTGCAATCTGTAATTTATTTAAAATCATCAATTTAATTTGTCCCAGCAATAAAAAAAAAATAATCTTATTTTAGTCTTCTTTCAATTGGTGGGTATGAATTTATTTGATTAAGTGATAAACAAAGTAATGCGTACTGTCAACTGAAGAAATAATAGACTGCATATCAGATATTATTCCAAGTGCTTCAGAATCCTGTAAAAAAGAAAAAGTATTAATTCATTTTAATTGTTTAAAGTCAATAAATTTATCATTTAGCGAACTTACTGCCTCTCTCATCAAACTTTCAATTGACGGAAATTCTAAAAAATTATATTTCGTTTCTCCAAAATCTGCTGCTTCATATTTGATTCGTAATCCATCTCTTAGTGAAAATTAAAAAATATATGCAAATATAAATAAAATAAACAGAAAATCGTGCAAATTATTTTTTAATTTTCTTACTCCTTATCTTCAGAAAGTTCAATGCGGGGAGGTTTAAAATGTCGATTAATACTTTCAATAGCCTTTGTTACATCACCTAAAATTGTAATGTATAATCTTGAATTTTCAACCTTTGAAACATTTAAATTGAAAATTTAACAGAATGGAAGGTATAACTTACTCAAGACATATTTGACTTGATCAGAAAAAATGACAACAATTCCATACATAAGCTGACTGCATAAATAAAGAGAAAAAGATTTCGTTTGATTACTATTTTCTGGAATATAGCGTGTCAATTCTTGACTGGAAAATTAATTGAATAATTATAGATGACAACTTTCAAAAAAATACGTTTTTATACCATATCTTTGTCACGTTTACGTTGAGACAGTCACGGCGATTCAGCTTCTTCCGGTTCATCGCGGCCATCCTTCAACATTATCAGTTGAGATAAAAAAAATTCATTTAACCAACAAATATACAATAATTTTACCAAACGTGGAAAAATTTTCCATTTTTTCGACACAAAAGATTATGAGAATAGAACATGATTCAAACTGGCTCTGGATATCGATCTACAAGACAATGAAATGAAACACTATATGCATTATCAACTAGACATTAATTTCAGTAATTCATTGGAAAAGCATATTCTGAAATTTATTTACAGTAATTTAAATCGACTATTGTAATTACAATCAATCATAAAAATATATCAACAGATATGAACATTCATTAAAAAAACCTATTTTTGATGTTAATTTGTTTCTGCATGTCTTACAAAAAATTTCAGTAATTTAATATATACGTGCATTTTCTTATCATAAAAATTAATAAAAACTATAATTAAATTATCAGTAAATGGATGCAATGAATTTTTTGAAATGAAATGAAATGATGCAATGAATGAATTGACACCACTGCGTATAAACTTTGAATTTCAACATTTTAAATTTAAAAAAAAAGAAACAATACAACCACAGTAAGACAAAAATTACGCGGAAGAAAATAAAGATCATTGAAAAGTGGGTCATTTTGAAAAGGGTTTCCAAGAAAAAAGTAAAATCATCAAAACAAGGAATAAATTTCAGCTGCAGGTTGATTAATCAATCTTTCAACTGAAAAAAATTGCTTTAAGTAGAAATTGAAAAAAAACTAATAACAGAAAATAATTCTACGAAAGTAACGGCTTGCCGTTTGGCAGTTTGTATAATTTATTGTTTTCATGTTAATATAAATTGTGTTGCAGAAATTATAAGATCAAACAAAAAAAACAATAAAACAAAAATTATAAACAACACAAAAACAAGTTTCACCATGAAAACGGCAACAAGACAAAATAATAACAATCAAAGTTGCGTGGGAGTGGATTAAAAACTAGTATCAGAGAAGAATGAGATGACTTGGAAAAAAATTCTGTGATCAAAGAAGGTGACGTAGAAATGAAAAAGGATTTTTGAAAAAATTCAAATCTATCAAAGTTAAAGAATGCCGGGCAACAGATTATGCGGACAGTAAACTGTCTCATTCATTCACAAATAAGATTAATAGAATTAACTATATTATTAAATAATTAATTATTGGCTTGAGCTGTCTTGAGAACTTGAGAAAAATTTACATAAAAGTAAACAAATCAATAAAACTTAAAGTAGCTGTATTAAAAAGTCAAAATTCAAGACAATTTATATTGATTTCACATTAATTTTCTCCCTGATTTTGTGCTTTGAAAATTTCGAAATTAAAACGTTTTCAATATTTTAACAATGAAAAGAAACTTTACCTCAAAACTTTGTCGCTACCACAATGCAGTGTTGCATTATGATTTGACAACACGCTTTCTGTAATATTATATACGGATATGCAGGATTTTGTGCAAAAATTGTCCTATTTATTATTTATTATTTTGCTTTTGATTTAAAAAATCATAAAATTAATTAAATATTTATTTTTATAATTTTTTCCTCTTTATCGGTAAGATGAGAATTAACTGATAAAATCATTTACAGTAAATTTTTAAAAAGAAGTGCATAAATCATTAAATCAAAAGAAAAATTTATGAAAAATAAATTCTGATTCTAATTCCCAAGAAAAAATTTTTTTAGCATTCTAAATTGAAAATCATCTATGATGACAAACGGCATGTGCAATCATGTAAATTACAGCTTTTCATAATTCTGTATTTTTCCATAAATAATAGATTCAAATTGAACACACTCCTGTTATTTTTACATTTTTAATTTCTTTACCGACATGTGGCCTTTCAATATGTGAAAGCACTTGGCTGCTTACAGAAGAAAAAGCTTTGTAACACTTGATAAAATACGTTTCTATTTTCAAAATTTCAATAATAATAATGCAGAGATTTCTAATAAAAGATAACTTTCGTTAATGTAGTGATTTTTATATAAAATTAGTTGCTTTGTACATTTTAATAATCATTTTTATAAACAAAATTTTATTAAAAAAATAAAAACTACAGAAATAGAGGAAAAAGCTAAAATTAAATCACTGTTTTTTCTTAAGCCAGCAGTTTGCATCCCATTTTTTGGTCTAGCAGAATCTATATCTATATTTCTTATCTGTTCAACTGTTGATCAAAAGCACTCACTACGTCTCTCCATAAGAACATCTATTAAAATAAAAAATTTTATCTGGCTCATCGACTGCAGTTTATTGTTCATGGGCGATCTCAGCCATACTCTATGTGTCCACTATCGAACTCAATCGAAAATGCAATCTGCAACAAATAAACTAAATTTAGATAATAAAAAATATATTACCTTTTGCAGGCGATGCTAATTAGTGACTGACAACGTAAATCAGACATTGGTGCACGCTCATAAGTGCACCCTTTCACAAAGTTTTATGTGCATGAAATTCTGATAAGTTCCATAATGATGTCATTTAGCGCACTTCAAAAATCTATTGTTCATTCACTTAGATTCTAATCTAGTTTGCTGTAAACTACTGATATTCACGTAGCACTGCTAATACAAGAAAAGAGCTCATGGATGGACTACAGTACAATTATTCTGAACAAATGTATCAATGATATTTCATAAAAATTGTTACATATAAGTTGAACATATTCTAAATAGGTAATGAAATTTTTTCTGATTGATCATATTTCATGCGCTGTGATTGGTTAAGTTCTGTCAGCCAAATATTATGATACCACCAATGAGAGAGAAGAACTATGAGAGGTCAAGATGAAGATGAGCAATTATAAAGACTTTGATGACTAAATCTCTAAAAAATTTCCATTTCATACTCAGGGTCCTTCCTACGTTTTAATATTACAAATGTGTGTGTAATTGTGTTGAACATAACAAAGTAGTGATGATTTTTTTGTAAAATCAGCCTTACTTTATCAGAACCAGAGAGAATTTATGCAGGAATGACTTAAAGTTATCAACAGTTTCCATAAACTATGCCTTTTTCCCAGCTCTTTGTTTCATTTTGCTTTGTCAAATTCTGTGTCTTTGACTTTGAGTATGCTGCAACAGATGTTTTTCAGATGACACTGTAATCAGTCAGGTAAAACTAGAATTGTGTGAATACAATTAACCTGACTTGATAAGTCACACACTTTAAGTGTTGGTTTATGAAGCTTATGGCATTAGTTTCTCAGATGGTTGTAATAAAAAGCGTTCTATAAGAGGGCAAAAAATTTATCCAAAAGATTTGTCAATAACTACAGCTTAAAGACCTCCACGACACATAAACTCAAAACAAGGCTACTTTTGAGTTATAAGATAGCAACATTGCTCGTCTCTAAGGAAGTGAGGCATGAGGCGTACTGTCCCGTCGTAAAGGTTGAACATATCTAATTCTCTGTTTCCCCACGTTTTGATAATCTGCATCAACTTACAATGCAATGTAATGTTTAATAACCGCTGTTAGCATTTTGTTCACATATTAAGCTTGCAAATTTACTGTTTAACATACAATAAAAATGCAGCTATTGCTACAAAAATACACATGTCAATCACCGGATGAATTAGTCTTTCAAGAAATGATATACTGTCATGTTACAGTAAGCACTTTCCCAAAATCAAGCTTTAATTAATTTCAGAAATTATACACCGCATAGCAGTAATCACATTTATGTCACCAGAATATATAAAGAACTAAGCATAACAAAGTATTACAAGAGCAAACTCTTAGCTAGTTACACATATAAAGCACAAACCTGCTACTGAGAATCCAGTTTAGAAAATATCTATCAATTCTGCTGTAACTGCACATTCAGGCTAGAAAAATGCAATGGGAAAATTCTAAATATGCTCTATTATATCTGTTTATGTAAGCTGCTTTAGATTAACTTCTTAGTCAGCTGCATTTATAGTCGCACGCAGCAGTATATGCAATTAAGTCAGTCATTAAAATGGATTGTGTATTTCGATTTCCTGTATACACACTTGCATATATTTTGATGAATAAAATTGAAATCGTTACTTGATCTTACTTTTTACATTGAAATCAAAATCATCTAAAATAGTGCTTGATTTTTAAAAAATACATTGCTAAAATAGCTAATGTAATGTTATCTAGAAAGCAGTTCATATTGCTAAGTAATCAGTTTTATCTTCTTTGTATAAAGAACAATGTGGAGGTATTCAGCTAGAGAAATTAGAAATTATACAACATGGATTGGCAAAAAAAGACAGTGCAAAAGCACCAAATGGATGAACTCATGGGCATAAATTCATAGATACTCTGGTTAAATTATTAGACAAAATGAGGTTACATTTTACTGATTGACTGTTTTTAAAAAAAGAATTGTTGCACAAAAAATAAACAGTAGTACATTTTACATAATGCATTTGATAATTTTCAAAAAGCAACTCAGCTGATACAGGGCGTAGAACAACTTAACATGATGATGATATGGATGATGAGACTCCCTAATGAAATATGATAATATATGATATTATAATTGTAAACCTGAGTGTATTTGACTGTTTGTTATTAGTAAGACAGATTACCTTTCAACAAAGGAGATCCCAGAAAAGATATGCCAGCAGTGCTGAGCACAATATTGCATTTAAATACATTTTAAATAAAATCAACATATTGTCACATTAGCTGTTCAGTACTTTTTAATGAAGCATTTGAAACACTTTAAAAATTTATATTTATAGTTCATTGCTTTTTGTACACTACATTGAACAAAAGTTGTAAAATATACGTAAATCATTTGAAAAATTCTGTTTATTTAGAACCTAATGATTATGCTTTATTTTTCTTTTAGCTTCATTTTTGATAAAAAGTAATAAGATGCATGAGATTCCATTGTAATGTAATAAAATCATTTAAATTAACTTTGAAACTAAGATATAAACATTGACATTTCTTCTTACCGTTCACTTGTAAACAATGATTATCAACTTTGTCATTCGTTGAAAGTTAATTCATGATAAGTAAGAAAATTTATGACAGAAATAAATAAATTTTTAATTGGGCATAATTGCTGTCCTCTCACGGTGATTTTTATTCAACGTTTATTATGTGCATATTAAAAATAAATGCTATATTTTTTTCAACACTATTCCCCTATATTTTTGCCGCTTACTATGAAGAACGTTTCTTAGAACTGGAGAAAGAATTATTCAACAAATTTGCCAATGACAAAATAAAATGGGAATTCGGAAAAAATCCATACTTTAAAAACAAGTCACTTTTAGATATGAAGAGATTGTTGGGTAGTTTTAAAAAGCCAAAATTAATGAAAACAGCGAAAGTTGAAACAGAAGATGAATCATCAAACATCATTTTACCTGAAGAATATGACGTTCGTAAAGCATATCCACATTGCAAATATATAAACTTTATTAAAGATCAGTCAAATTGTGGCTCATGTTGGGTAAGTTGCAAATTCTAATTTTTTGAAATGTGGCAAAATTTTAATGTCTTTTCAAACTATGTTTATTGGAAGCAAATTCAATAGAATATTATTTTAAAAAATTATATTTTAATATATTAAAAAAAATGCATAAATAAATTCTAAGTTTGATTTTCTATTAAAAGGCTGTCTCATCAGCTTCAGTGATGAGTGATCGTTACTGCATAGCTACCAATGGAACAGAGCAACCTTTTTTGTCTGAAGAAGAATTGATTTCTTGTTGCAAAGCTTGTGGCTTGGGGTAATTTATTAATCATATTATTTATTAAAATTATCTTATTTTCTAAGTACATTTAGATGTGATGGTGGATATGTATTTGATGCGTTTGAATATTGGGTTAAGAGGGGTTTGCCAAGTGGTGGTGCTTATGGATGGAAAACAGGATGCAAACCCTATTCAATTGCCCCCTGTGATAACTGCGATGAAGCCAAAACTCCTAAATGTAAGAACACATGCATTCCAGAGTATCCGTTGGCACCAAAAGATGACAAATATTATGGTAACAAAATAATGCTTATTGTATCTGTTCAGTGTTCAAAAGCGATTATTTTTAGGACATGCTGCATATACAATTTCAAACTCCCAGCATGAAATAATGAGAAATGTGTTGAAATATGGTCCAGTTGTTGTTTCATTTGCTGTATATGAAGATTTCTTCTATTATAAGAAAGGTTTACTTAATTTTTAATTTAAGTTAGACTCTTAGGATTTAGTCAGAACATATTAGATCTTTACAAACGTTAGAGATAAAAAAATTATCATAAACTGAAAATTTATATTTTTAAAAGTTTCAGTAGGTTCATTCTTCAACTTAAATTTTTTATTTTTATTATTTCACTCTAGAAATTTTTGAATAAATCTATTAAAAGAAAAAGCAAAAAGATTCATACAAACAATAATTTGCAAAATTAGCGTACATTAAGTCTTTAATCTACAAATATGATAATTTTACTATGAACAACAAATAAATATTTAATTAAAATTCTATACTGCTTACAATTTTTGTTAATTTTTTTAGGGGTTTATCATCGCACTTTTGGTGATTTAATGGGTTTCCACGCTGTGCGATTACTTGGTTGGGGAAGAGAACGTGAAAATGATTTTTGGCTAATAGCAAATTCTTGGAACACCACATTTGGTGAAGAAGGTAAAAAAAGCTAAATCAATCAATGTAGAAAAAAAACAATTAAATATTTTTAGGTTTATTCAAAATTAGACGGGGATACAATGAATGTGGCATAGAAGATGAAGCCACAACTGGTAATGTGCAACTAATGTTTCAGATGAACTAATGCTAATTAAATTCAGAATAACAGCAGTTAGTTGTTTCTTGTTTCAAAAATGCAAATAAAACGCAGTGCATTAATTGAATTGTTTAATTATAAAAGATTAAAAGTCTGTGCAGCAAATTTTAGCAATTTTTGTTGATAATGAATTTTGATTATACTATTTGAAACTTAAATTTTAATCTTTTAAATTAGCCCTACATTATATTAAAATAAAAATCTATGACGCAAATAAAAAATTTATTATTGGCATGCTTTTCCAGTTTAAATGTAAAACATTTTTATAACTTTTATAGTGCTTACTAATTTTAAATTCAGTTTTATACACTTAAAATTTTCAAAATTTTGTTAATTTTATTTCTTGAAATAAATTTATTTTTATTCAATGGGTGCTATTTTTTAAACAAATAAGTCATATTTTAATCAATTCATAAATTATATTTTAAATTAATCTTACATTAAATACATCAAAAATGTATTACATTATTAACAGCTGTCATCTTGTATTATATACGTAATTTATCTTAATATTATTAAGATCTCAAAACTTTATTATTATTATTATAAAATGCATTTTAAGTAAGATAAAAAATGAAGAAAAATAATTTAACACAATTTTATGAACGTGCGCTCCCACAATCAAAGGCAGCTGTCTTATACAGGAAATTTCTAGAGTAAATTTTTCTTGCTGCGTGTAAAGTTGATTTAAGTGATAAAGTGCAATCTTTTTAAGAATGTTATCGATAATTATAAAGCTGGTAAGTAAATATATTTATGTTACTTTTATTTGTCTATTTGGTGAAAAGCAAATTCAGCCCCTCTTTCAAGTGTTGTGGCTTTAACAATGATTGCAGTTTGGCTGTTTTTTACTTTTACACTAACCAATGCAGCCTACTACGAAGAAACATATAACAAACTTTTAAAAGAAATTCAACAAAAAAATGATTTGGAAGAATTATCCTACACGGTAATTAATGCATATTATTATAATTTCAACATTAATTTATGAATATTAATTTAGTTTGGAAAGAATGCTTATTTTAAAGGTGCATCAATAGAGACTGTAAAACGACTGCTAGGATTTAAAGAAAAATTTCTATCAAAAACTTTTATTTCTTCATCTAAAAATGAACATCTATCTGTTGATCTTCCATTTGAAATGGATGCTAGAAAACGATGGCCACAGTGCAAATACATCGGCTTCATTCGAGATCAAGCCAATTGCGGATCATGTTGGGTAATTTTAATAAAATGAACCTATAAACATAAATAATTCTTTTATTTAATACTTTTAGGCAGTGTCAAGTGCTTCTGCTATGACTGATAGAATATGTATTGGGAACAATGCTACTAAACAACCACTGCTATCAGAAGAAGAACTCGTTTCTTGTTGCAAAATATGCGGCAATGGGTAAGTGAATAGGTCATTTTATATTACATGCATTTTAAAGAAAAAAATCACAATAAAAAGCATTTAATATTATTTTTTATTTAAAATTATTTCATTTTGCTATATTAGATGTGACGGTGGCTATATAGACAAAGCATTTATTTACTGGGCTACAAGAGGAATACCGACTGGTGGTCCTTACGGTTCAACAAATGGATGCAAACCGTATTCCATTGGTAGTAGTTCTGAAGACGAAGCTGAAACTCCGTTATGCACGCGACAGTGCATCAAAGAGTATCCTTATACATTGAGTCAAGATCGCCATTTTGGTAAATTCAAAAGATAAATGACTAAATTAAGTAATATATTTAAATGATATTTAACAATTTATAGGAGAAAGACCTTACTTGGTAAATTCAAATGAAGAACAAATTATGAAAGAGTTATATAAAAATGGTCCTGTTGTTGTTGGATTTTATGTTTATGAAGACTTTTTGTACTATGAAAAAGGTACTTTTTTAAAAAACAGCAGCTAAATAATTATCAGACAGAAATTTCATTATAAACATTGCCTTTTTTTAATTATTACAAAACTGAATGATAGCACACTGTCATCAGGTGTTTATGAACATCGATTCGGAAAACTTCTCGGCGGCCACGCAGTAAAACTTATCGGATGGGGTGAAGAAAATTCAAAAAAATATTGGCTGATATCAAATTCATGGAATACTACTTGGGGAGAAAATGGTTAGCCGTTTAAAAATTTTAATCTTGCAAATTTTAACAAGGTATTATTTTTTAGGTTTATTCAAAATAGTCCGAGGTAAAAATTGTTGTGGCATTGAAAGTTTTGTTGTAGCTGGAATGGCAAGAATATAAAGCAAATTTATAAATAAGCAAATATAAGAAAGAAAAAGAATTCATTTTATTGCTATCATTTTGCTATATTAACCATATTTTAATCTCGAATTAAATTTTATTTTTTTACTTTTTGTAGAATTTTACCTTTTGGGTCATTGCTAATGTACTTCAATTACGGTATTTTCTGCAAAAATAACTTAATGTTCGCAGGTGTAAAAAATGCACTTAATAATAACTTACAATTATAAATAATATATATTATTTATATAGTGAAGCTTTAAAGCTGATCAAAAAATCATTTACATTAAATATTTGCCGTTTCCAGAATAAGTCAACTTTGACAATTTTATTAACGTAAAACGCGTACTGTTTCAACGCTTCAAACAAACGAAAATGAGCATATGCAACCAAGCAAATGACTGTTTATCTTACAGTTGTGTTTTTTAGTTTATGTCTTATCTTTAAAAACAATGTTTTATAAGGATAAAATGTATTAAAATAAATTATTTGTGACACTTTTAATGCTAAACAATGAAACAAAAATACAATCACTAAAAGCTTATGCACTTGAAAATCAATTACGTATTTAGTACTGTAATAAGCATAGAGAATTCTTTAGTAAAAAATATTCAAGGTAAATTGAGGATATAATAGATTGATCTATCAGAAGTTGTGCAAATAAGAAGTTTTTATACCAGAGCAATTTTTAAATAAAAGTAAGCTCTCAAAATGTTTTCTTTTGTTCTTACGGTCAAATGTTGTTGCAAATTATTTATTAATTCTTGCAAGTGTTATTTAGGGCACACTTTATTTTAAATATAGATATTATTAAAATTTGTAATTTTTTGTGAACTCAAAACGCAGAACGTCACAGTAACATATGCACAGTTTTGTGAGGATTTTATATTACGTATCTTATAGTGGATGGTGTAATTTTTTATTGAGCAAGTGTTAAGAAGTAGTGTTCATCTGAAATAAAGCCATATACTTAATAGAGTAATAGCATTTAAATTTTGCATCTTTAATGAAGCATAATCTTAAATTGTTTACGATTACATGAAAATGCTCGATTTTTGTATATTTTGTGGTTGAACTATTGTTTACATAAAAAAGGATATTGATAATAGAAGTTTATTTGTACGATTTCGGTAGTTTTTAAGTACTAATTACCAAGCAAGATAATAGCCAAGTTTTGATCTATTATAATTTAAAATTTTTGCTTTTTAATTTAGAATGACGTTGCCAATGTATGTGAAAGCTGTTCCCAACTACTTTGCAGCTTTTCAGATAAAAAATGCTGAAGTAAGAGCAGAATAATAATAATAATAATAATAATAATAATAATAGCATTTTGAAAATTTTTCATGCATATATAGATTTTAAATCGACTGAAGATTGTTCAAGAAGTGTTGGTTGATAACGATATAAAAGCAAAAGACTGTTTGGTAAAGTTATCCAAATCCCACTTGACGCTTTTTGTGATGCATCTAGATGAAGTTCACTGTTTGCATGAGTAAAGATTAATTGCATTTTTATTCTTATATTTTTTTTATAATGGTTGGTTTTAGAGCGAAAAATGCACTTCAAGCTGCGGCAAAGTTGATTCGTGAAAGTGACATAAAATCGCTTACATTAGATTTTGAAGGAGTTGGCAGCTTTCAACGCCGGGTTGTATACGTTAAATGCAAAGAAAATGACGCACTTTTGAAGCTTCAAGAAATACGCAGTAATATATTTATCATTTATCTTATGTTGCTATGCAGTGTAAGCTTTAATATTTTAACCTAATTTGTTGCTGAAGAAGTTTTTCAGTTGTAAAGAGTTCAGTCATAAAGTTTAGACTTTATGATGGTTAAGAAAATGTTTTTTGAAGTTTCAAACTTATCATATAAAATACATTAACTCAAAAATGAAAATGTTTCTAGAGCATTTTTTCAAATTGTGGCAGAAAGTTAAATAGTCTTTTAATTAAGCTTTTATTTATATTATAGTGTCAAACGTAATAGTGAATTGTTTTAATCTTAGAAATGGTGGTTAATAGTTTTAAAGAATATGGAATCTTGTCTACAGACAAATCTGAACACTTTACACCTCATTTAACTATTGCCAAAGCTGGAAAATTGCAAAAAAAATTCAAGTTCGACCCTGCATCATATGAAGAATTTGTCGACATGCATTTTGGTGAAGAAGTTGTTACTGGTAAGTGGCAGTTTTGATTAATTTTATATCTGTGTAGTAAAAATTTTAATTTTAAAATTAGATTTTTAGAAATTTAAAAATTGTTCATTGCACAGAAAATTTAAAAAAAAAAATAAATTTTTCGTTGTTAATATTCTGAATTATCAAATTTTTGTCATGTTTTTTATTGTTACAGTTTTAAAATTGCAGAAATTTACATTTAGATCTTCAACTGCTGAAAATGAAAAGTGAAAATAAAGATTCATATTATGATTGCGTCGCAGAGATTTCAGTTTTTAGTAATGCTTCAGAGTTTGATGGTTTGTTGTCCTCTTGTTGAAGCTGTTTATGAGAATTGGAAATCAAATTTTAAAAAATCTCTGATCAGTTTTTTTACTTCACCATCATTTTATCATTTATTGTTAGTTAATTATTAGTTAAGTAGTGTAGCATATTTTGAAAATGCTTTTTTGTTTTGTTATGTTTTGTATTAAAATGTTTATTTCTTATTTATCACGTTATGGAAGTAATTGCAAAAATCGTTATAGTTTTGTTTTATTTAATATTGTTCCATTGTTAAGTTTTAAAAGAACCATTATTAAAAATGAAGTTATCTATCATTGTTTTATTTGTTTCTTTTTTAAAAATATTTTAAAAATTTATTAATTTGTTTTTCATTGTTTATTTGTTGTGAAGATTGTAATGCGTGATTAATCTAGTGAATAAATAACACGGTGATAATTATAGTTATTATATAGGTTGTGCAGTTGATATTTCAAAGTATTAGACTGCAATTTATTATTTTTATTTTAAACGTGATTATCTTGCGAATGTGAATATGCTTGTAAATGATAGAAAATCAATGCACAACACTTGAATGTACTTGCATTTATAAATAATCAAAAATGCCATTTGTTTATATGCTTGTAGCTAATGACAGTTGAAAATTATTTTCTACATTTTCTCACATACCACAAGCTATTTATTGCATATTGAATTAGGAATTCAGATTATTTTAATTATTTCATTTTGCATAAGTAGATAATACAATTTATCCATCCTGTAATCTGCTGAATGAATCCAGCCTGTGCTTGTTAATTGAGAGATTCACTTGAGCATGTTTGTTTCAAATTCATCCATTTGTTTGTTGTACCTTTTCACATACTTTGCACAGCTGTTTTGTTCCATTCGCGTTGTCTAGTGTGCATACAAGCTATGCTTAAATCAAGACTGAAATTTCTTTTGTTTTCATCAATATAAACTTTCGAGAAGATTGGAAATTTGTGAAAATTCAATCCCAATTGTAAAATTGTATTTCACATTCAACAGTCATATTGTTGAACGTATATTTTGGAAATTCAAATAAATTATCATTTTAAATAAATGCAAAGTTGTTTTTTCTTTTTAAAATTATTTTAATAATACTGTGTCAATTTCTTTTTGTCAAATATCATCAATATATTTATTTATATTTGTGAATTGTGCAGAAAATTATAGAATATATTTCTTTTTTTTTGTGAAAGAATATTTAAAATTTGTTTCTTATTTCGTCATGTTTGTCATTTTAACAAAAGCTAATAAAATGATCAAACAACAATAATAATGATAATAATAATTCACCACTAGCCAGTATACACCGTAATTCTCAACCAATCAGACAAAGCCACATACGTTTGAGAATGTTCATCATCGGATTGATCTGTATATTATAGATCACGTTGGTCGGTGATTTGTTATCTCTTCTGCACAGTGACTGATTCGACTGTTTTCTGAAATTTTTCTAAATTCCAAGTAAAAACAAAAAATAAAAACATAATTTATATACTAGTAATAAAAAAATTTTTTTTCAAAATAAATTATCTGCTTGCTGCTATGAAATTCTCTTCTTTCATCATCATTTTCACCTTTGCTCAACTGTGCAAAACATCATCAGCTAGTGTTGACAAATCTGAAATCACAGAACGGGATAATATTTTGGTCGCCACTGATGCCAACTTTGACAAAATCATTAACACGTATGATTTTGTGCTTACAGCATTCAGTAAGCTTTTCCTTTTTGTCTATTTTGTCTATTGAATGTTTAAAATAAAATCAAGAGAATCAACATTATTAATAGTTTGGAAAGAAATTCTCTTCTTCCGTATTTAATACTCTGCCAGTTTTAGGTATATTGATTGATTCATGATGATGCTTGATGAAAATGTTAAATCTTTATTAAAGAAAAAATTTTTATAAAAATCATTTCATAAATTCTATCTCATTTCAATTCAGACAATCAAAACTAGTGAATAAATAAATATTTTTCATCTATTTATCCATTCTTATTATTGTGGCCATGAAACGTTGTGTCTTGGTTAAAAAAATTTGCAAATTTTAAAGTCAATATTAGCAAAAGTTATACGATTATAGATAATAAATTTTAAAAATTACTATCACTACTTTCAAAATTATTGTCATTATTTTTTTGAATATACGATATAATTAATTTTTTAAATTGATTTCTAATAATGATTTTCATTTCAAAATTGCACAGCAATGGACAGGTGTGGTCAATGTGAACCGATTCATGAAGCATTTGTACAGTTAGCACAAATTTTGAAAGAAAGATCCAGTCCAATCAGGGTTGCAGAAGCGAACATCACCGAAGAGGAAGAATTGACCGGCAAGCACATTAAACGAATTATTCCAACGTTGAAATTTTACAAAAAGAGGCATGAATTTATGGTTTACGGTAAATTCATTGTAAAGAAATGGGTGAATGAAGAGGGAAAAAAATTTTTGTTTTTATTTAAATTTGAGATGTCGAAAAAACAAATCCATGGAAATTGCTTGAATGGGTTGAAAGCAAGGCTGCTCCGGCTGCGTTTGAAATTTTTACCGTTTTGCAAGCAAATTCTTATGTCGACGAAAATGAAATTGTTCCTTTTGCATTTTTCAAGGTGATCAAAATTTGTATACAGCATTGAATTGTATTGAATTGAATTGAATTGAACTGAAGCAAATTGTTTCAGGATGAAAATGCAAAAGAACTGGCAGTTTTCAAAGAAGTGGCTGACACTTTTGATAACGTAAAATTTGCCTACACCTCTAATCCTGATGTTTATAAAGCTTACAAAATACAAAAAGATGGCATCTACGTAATCAAAGTGGTATGGATTGTTTCATATTTCATATTTTATTCACTTTTTAATGGATCCTTTTGAAATTTATAAAAATTCCTTTTTTCAAATTCTATTTTATTATTCATTATATAACATCCAGGCAGATGATACGGAAATGTACAAAGGCAATGGCACTATTGAAGATATACGAAGTTGGATTGTGATGAACTCACTTCCACTTGTTCCCACATACGGGGCCAAGGTTAATTATTTTTTTGTAAAAATTTATTTTAAAATATATATATTATTGAATTCTTTAAGTATTCAAACTTAATATATGAGAGCCCTTTGAAATCTCACGTTTATTTGATGATTCGTGGTGATGACGAAGATTATGACGACTTAAAAATTATCATGCAGAAAGCTGCAGTTCATTTCAAAAACAAAGTAAGCCACAATTTATGTTTTTTTGAATCTTCTACATTAGATTTTACTCATAAAAGTTGCTCAATCGTTTAGTTAATGTTTGTGATTGTCGACGGGTCGACTGCTGATGCACATTCTTACCTTGACTTTTTCCGTATAGATCAGGCAAATCTACCAGAAATCAGGTTTTCAATTTAAACATGAAGCATAAATTAATTTTAAACATATTTTTTTATATTTAAATCACAGAATTTGCAATCTTACTGAAGAGCCGTTTGTGAAATACAAGCCTGAATTTGAGATCATCACCACAGACAAGCTGAAACAGTTTGCCAGCGATTATTTGGATGGAAAACTGAAACCGCACATTGCATCACAAGAATTGCCAGAAGATTGGAACAATAAAACAGTACGCGTATTGTCAATTGCTATTTTTGACGATTACATTAAAAATTCAACCACCTATTTGGCAATCTGCTTGCGTAAGCGATTCAATTTGCACTTTTGAAAATATGAAAAAGTTTTGCAAATTTTTAGACAAGCCTTCGAATGATGAGTCAAAAACGATGATGAAGCATTGGCATAAATTGGGAGAATTGTTTAAAAATGCTACGGATCTTGTTCTAGCCAGTTTAGATTGCGAGGCCAACGAAGTGGAATTTGGTGTTTTCGACATAACTCCTACTGTAGTCATGTTTGAGCCAATTAAAAAAGCTGTAAGCTATTTTACATTGAAATAAAAAATATTTTATCAACATTTTAATTAAATTTTAATCATTGGAACATTCTGCTTTAGGCATCTGTTTATTCAGGAAACAAAACGTTTGAAGATTTGATGTTGTTTCTTGATTCTCGAGGTTTGAATAGTTCGAGTGGTTATGCCGAGATGGATGATGTAGTGAATGAAGTGAGAGATGGTGAACCTCCTGAAATGCCCCATGTTGAACTATAATGTTGAAATTATGACTATGCTTGATTTTGGCTGCGGCATGTTTGCAAAGTTGACATAACTAATGGATATATTTTACCTCTCATTACCTGAACTTGTTATAAATTTTTATTCCTTATTTTATTACATATATTTGAATAAAAAATTTTGAAAAATTCAAAACTGTGTATACTAATGATCATGTTAAAAAAAATTTTTACATAAAGTTCCTTTATCAAGTATCTCTTTCAACTTATACTTATTCCATGTACTATGCAAAGAAAGATTTCAATAATTGTCAAACATTTATTGACTTTAATTAGTTTAATAATGAAAGCTTTTCTTTTTCATGTCAACATTTTAGACGACAATATAAAATATTGCAATTAACTCATCATTTTTTTTGTTAATGCATGCAGAAAACAGGTTGACATATTGTCAATAAGAAATTAAATAATAAGACATTGCGAGCAAGCATCATTTTTATTTATGAACGCGTTTTATCATTTCCAACATTATTCTTCATGCTAAATTACAATATTGTTGAATAACTTCAATTCAATAAGAAAAGAGAATTAGTGGATATTTTTATTGATCATAACCAGGCAATGAAGATTTAATAAAATATTTTTTCATCATTTTATAAATTTATGAACTAACACGCTGTTTTTTGAAGTAAAGCTAACATAAATTCATTGCACAGTAGGATGACTGCACGATAAATTTTATACTGTGTAATACATTTTTGATTTCATGTGCAGCAAGCTAATCAAGCATATGAGCTCATATGCTACCTCTTAAATACAATTGTTTTGAACAAGAGACATTTCTAAGTTCATCTACTGCAGTCTTTGCATTGCAAAATACAGGAATGAAAAGAAGAAGCTTATTTAATAATACAACAAATGAAAAAACATTTTGCATACATTCTGCTGTGCTGTTATTTTTAAACTGACTTTAATGCATACTTTCGTTAATGTTATGAAATTACTTACATAATACAAGCTAAAATATTAAATATATTTAGCTTCATTGTTATTTACTAGGAATAGCTTTATAAGGATTTAATCCGCTATTAATTATTCCTGCATTCTATTACATACAGTATGCATTGATCATATGACTAATTTGATAAATATTGATAAATTTAGTAAAATTAAGCCAGCACTGGTTCTTATATTATAGAACATCTTTTGTAAAACATATGCATGCTACATTACAACTTTTCAATGATAAACTTAACTCAAGCTTATTGCACTGAAATGCATATTGGTGAAGTCTTTTCTTAAGGTGAAAATCAGCAAAAAACATTTTTTCTGTTATCAAATTTAGTATTTAATAGATTAAAAAACTTTTCTCTTTGCATATTATTTTTCTGGTGCATCTTATAAGAGTTGCAGATAATTTTTTCTTCATATTTTCTCAACTTTTCTGATTTTTAATAAGAAAGCATTTTGAATTACAGATATTTATTGCAAATTTTATTTATTATTATGTTTATAGCGTTGTGCTCCGAAAAGTCTTTGTTAAATTGAGAAATATGATGCGTTTTTTTGATTTTCAAAATCTCATTTTGAAACATCATCAATGGCAGTGTTTTGCATGTCAACAAAATCAGCGATCATTATTTTTCTGGAGAACTTTCAGAAGATGGCAAGAAGCTGAGAAGGCTATAATAGATGCTGAAAAAACGAAAAAAAGCCAACGTGTCTATATTGGTCCATTATTTTTAACGCCAGAAGTTGAAAAGTTTGGTACTTAATTTTAAGTTACAAAGTTACAAGTTGAATTGCTTTAAATTTAATCATATTTAAATATCGCTTTGAAATATGTTCAAATTGTGTAATTTGAAAATTTTGTTTTTTTGTAAATGTAATGCCGCTGTTTACTATGTATTCAGTGTGGGAAAGCGTCATTTTTTGATGGAGTATTTTCATATGCTTAATTGTTTATGATGAATATCCGATCTAGTGTTTTCTATTGTTAATGTTTAAGTTTGTTTTATTCAATTATCGTTTGTATATTTCGAAATCACTTTGAGGCAAATACTTAATGTATAGTTTAGCATATATTGTTGAGGAATTTGATAAAATTAATGTTTTTTTCAGAGTTTTTGCTGTTTACATTTCCAGTGATTTTGTGCAAATTATTTAAAGTATTTAAATTAAGTAAATGCTCTCAATGCAGTTTATTAATTTTTTTTAGCTCCTCCAGGCAAAGACCCGGGTAATTTGACAGTAGCTGAAAAAGGCGGAATTTCATTTGAAACTGTACAAAAATTTTCCAAATATCGTTACTTGGATTTATCTCCATCGACTATTCGACAATATTATCGTTATGAGAACTTGATCAGCCTTCAATACGATCAGAGGTAAATAATTCGATTTATATTTTCCTCTAATACTGTTTCAGTGTAAGAATGAAGTGATTATTTTTCAGTTAATATTTACATGATAAATTAATAATTTTAACATTGAAGTTTTTTATTTATTATTTGACTGGATTTCACATTTTCTATTTTCTAATGCAAACCGTAACTTAATTTTTTTTCATTTGCAGAATAATTTAATTTCAAGTATTTTAGATTTTTACCCGAAAGGCACTTGTTGTTGGGACCTGATTTGGCTGCTGCGCATTTTATTGTTCATCGAGGTGGAGCTGTAAAATTTTTCAACGATAGCCGCTGGCATCGAGTAAACAGCAAAGGTGAATATGTTCTTCCCGGTAGAAAGTTACCAGGTGAATAAGAATAATAATATAATTACTATTTGTATTTTTGCAGTCAATGATGTTCGAAATTTTGTATTATTAGATTTATATATAGAAGGAATTGATGCCTCCAATATGGCTTTGATGTTTGAAGGTTTGAGTAACTTAGGTAAGTGGTAATAATTGAATAATAAATAACTTGTATTGTGATTATAAATTATTGAAAATATGTAGTGAATTTGGAAAAGATTCGATTTTTAAGTTTAAAAAATTGTGAATACGTGAACGACTGGTGCATGTCTCAGATGAAACAGTTTGAGAATACACTGGAATTTTTGGATTTGAGCTATTGTTCCAAGTTGACAGCCGATGGTCTGAGCGCTTTGAGTTGCTTAAAGTGAGCACAGTGTTTGATGTTGGTTTTGAAAACATTTCTGACGATCATGTTTTGTTGCATGATCAGGAAGTTGAAATATTTGCGTCTGGAAGGTTTGGATCAGGTGAAAAACATCGGGGTAGTGGCCGTTCGACTCGAAGATACGATTCCACAACTTCAAGTGGTCGGCTTGGATTACGAGCAGGCTTTGGCGAATTTTGGAAAAGATTTGAAATTGTTGTCGCACGAAAATGTCTACCAAGACGCGAAAGGGAACGTCTTTTTGAAAGATTACATCGACGAACTGTATTATTTGGCTGGCAACATCCCGGAACAGGCAAGCCTTGCCGACGATGAGATGCCAATTTTTGTCAGTCAAATAAGAAAAGATGTACCCTGTTTGCCAGATGAGGTGATTGAAGAGGTGAATGGACTTTCGGATGGGAAGTTGAAGCATCTGTTAGCCGGTTCACCGTCCGGAGAATGGAGCCAAGAGACGGAACGTGTGCTTCAGGTGGAGGCGCGACGAGCTGCTGACGAGAACCGTTTTTTGCATTCATTTTTGAAGCCTGCTCGTTCAGGACCAACATGGAAGGAGCGAGTGCAACAGTTGGCAGTGAAAATGGAAATATTGGACAAAAAGGATTTGCTGCCGCTTGAGCAGCCGAAAAAGTCACCAACTGTGGTGAATTAATTTGACATGTGTTTATATATAATATTGATATTGGTGTTGGTGTTGGTATATGTATATTTTGCTTTTCACATTTTAGGAATAAATTTTTTTTCATTTGAGGTTTTATTGAAATTTCAAAAGTGGTACTATCCGTTAATTATTAGCGGATAAATTTGCTATATTATATTTGAAGTTGTTGATGATAATTGTGTTGCTGTTGTTAATAATGATAATAATAATAATGATGGTTTATTGAATTTTCAGTACAAGCAATGTCGTTGTCCAGGATATCTTGTAACACATGTCGTGTAGATTTTCCAGATAGGTCTTTGCAGAGAGAGCATTTTCATTCCGACTGGCATTTATACAATTTGAAGCGAAAAGTTGCAGATTTGCTACCGGTGAAATTGGAAGAATTTGAAGCTAAAGTAGTTGAACACATGACGAAGGTCAGTAAGGTCGACTGTTTTTGAATTTTAATCAATTCATTTATTCATCTGCATTTCTATTTGCGGATTTTCAGTCTTTGGACGCACAAGATGCTCCAAGAACACAATCCTGCGAGCCATGCAACAAGCATTTTCGATCGTCCGAAAGCTATGAAGCGCATATTCGATCCAAACCTCACATGGAAACTCTGGTTCTTTACAGGGAGTTCCAAAAGGAGAACGGCCTTGATGCAGAAATTAATGTGGACACATCATTTGAGGGCAGTAATCTTCTTGAAAGTGAAATTCAAGAAGTTCAACAAGCCATAAACTCAGGTATGTTGAGATGTTGCTCAGAAAGAAGAAGAAGAAGAATATATTGCTTATTTAAAATTTCAAAAATGAAACATCACTCACGTTCATGAGTTTCAGAAGAAGCTTCCACAATAGTTGTCCAGCAGTGCTTATTTTGCACGCACAATGCGGTCGATTTGGAACGCAACTTGGAGCACATGTCACTTCGACATGGATTTTTTATTCCCGAAGTTGATTATTGTTGCGATTTGCAAGGTCTTATCTCTTATTTGAGTATGTGCATTTCAGTTTGGCAGTGTTTATTAAATATGAATTGTCTGTTCTGATTAATTTTTTTTTAGATAAAAAAGTTTATTCAGATTTTCAGTGTTTGTGGTGTAGAAATAAAGGGAAAGCATTTCGCTCTGCTGTATCTGTTCAAACTCATATGCGCGACAAGTGTCACTGTAAATTGTATCACGACGAAGATGCCATGTTGGAATACAACGATTTTTACAATTATGAGTACGTGACGAGCAGTGACGAGGATGAAGGTGATGATGTAGACAGCGATGATGGTTATGATTTAACTCTCTTAGAATCTGGCGATCCGTATTATCTTACTTTGCCATCTGGTATGTTATGCATACTATTGAATTTATTTTGCAGATTGAAAAATTGTTCTCTGTTGAAAGCAAAGAAAAAGTTATTTTATGAGCAGAGTTAATTTGCATGTTTTTCTTTTTTTAAATATAAAATTTATTTTGTCTATTTCTTTTCGAATTAATATTTTGTTTAAATCGTTATTTTGTTTCATGTAGGTGCTGTAATTGGTCATCGAAGTTTATTTCGATATTTCAAACAGAATCTTCGACCTAATCTTGCAAAAGGACGGGATTCGAATTTCAACCAACTCGACAGAGTGGTGAAAAAGTACAAAGGTTTGGGATGGCGTTCGACAACTAAAGAATTGGCGACAATCAGGAGAAAAGATCAAAAGTTCATTCAACGTTATCAAACGAAACAACAGCTAAAGGTTGGTCTTGGTAGCAATAAACTTCAACGCCATTACAGAGATCCGAATGGTTATTGAATGATCAAATTGAAACAATTAATTCATAACGATAAGGTTATTTATTTTTCTTTTTTCTAATCGTTCATTCAGTTTATTGATTCGTTATGGAAAATTGGTTGGCATTGGTATGGCAATTGTCTAATTTTAACAATTAAAATTGAAATATATAACGACAGAACAATAAAATGATACATTTCTTTTTTTGAATTCTAATTTTTATTGTCAATCGAATTCAAAGCAACAGATTACAGCAATGCGTTTCAGAATTTCTGAATTCAATGCAGTGTCAAGCTAACTGATACTTTTGTTGCGATGGATAGATTTTAATTTCAGCAATGGATTATATCTTATCATGACGGTATCAAGATAATCAGATGGTTAATTGATTGACTTCATCACGCACTCCAGCAGTGTTCTAAGCTTAATGAAACGACAAACGAATGATTCCGGTGCACAAATATAAAATAATTACGATGACAAAAATAATCATTCCAATGTATAGAGTAAACAATAGACTAATAAATTCAAATTCAAAGAGTTTTCACTGTACAAGGAGAAAATTCATTACTGCAATGTTTGCACACTTCAATGACACTTATTTCATTTTCAAGCCTCTTGACTGAAGTGATAAACTCAGGAGCAGTTATCGAATGAAAAAAAATGTAGAATTTCTCAAAGTTGGAAAGCAGATAATTCTTTTCAAATGACACAGGTTGGCATTTCACAGTTACAAGATTGAAAACAAATTTCTTCTGGTATCATTCCAGCGTGTATTTATATTCATACATCTACGGATCAGACGTACAAAATTTGCCTGCCTTTAAGAAAGCTAAATTGGCTTACTGCATGTCCACTATTCAGTTTTTTGAAGAACTTGTTCAAAAGTTCACTTCTTTTCTATTAATTTATTTGTTCAATTGATGAAGTTAAATACAATTTTCAGTAGTAAAAATTTATTCAGTGGTAAAAACTATAATAATACAACGCAATAAAATACAATATACTATACAATAATACAAACAAATAAACGTTACAAAAAATAAGAGAATACAAAGTAAATGTGCACAAAAGGCAGCAATCAGACCTCACCTTCTCAAGAAAATCATACGCCACAGCTTTTAAGAACTGCTCCAATGTACGCGTACCACCATCACATGCTGTAGTGAATGCAGTTACGAGCAATTCATAACAGCCGACGTAACATTTTCTCAGTCTGAACTGCCAGGATTCCAAATAGCTGTTTGTTCGTATCTGTTATCTGTAAATCGGTGCAACAGCGCAACCTGATGCCGGCTTATAATTGCAGTAGAATAATATTTCATGCTCCTCTTTGAGCATACCGCAATTCATAACAGCCGATGTAACATTTTCTCA